>CANNZV010004267.1:0-44285 GCA_947561585.1 Caprella mutica
TAATTCGATATGATTAGGTAGGTGTAATTCGATATGATTAGGTAGGTGTAATTCGATATGATTAGGTAGGTGTAATTCGATATGATTAGGTAGGTGTAATTCGATATGATTAGGTAGGTGTAATTCGATATGATTAGGTAGGTGTAATTCGATATGATTAGGTGTAAATCGATATGATTAGGTGTAATTCGATATGATTAGGTAGGTGTAATTCGATATGATTAGGTAGGTGTAATTCGATATGATTAGGTAGGTGTAATTCGATATGATTAGGTGTAATTCGATATGATTAGGTAGGTGTAATTCGATATGATTAGGTGTAATTCGATATGATTAGGTAGGTGTAATTCGATATGATTAGGTAGGTGTAATTCGATATGATTAGGTGTAATTCGATATGATTAGGTAGGTGTAATTCGATATGATTAGGTAGGTGTAATTCGATATGATTAGGTAGGTGTTATTCGATATGATTAGGTAGGTGTAATTCGATATGATTAGGTGTAATTCGATATGATTAGGTAGGTGTTATTCGATATGATTAGGTAGGTGTTATTCGATATGATTAGGTGTAATTCGATATGATTAGGTGTAATTCGATATGATTAGGTGTAATTCGATATGATTAGGTGTAATTCGATATGATTAGGTAGGTGTAATTCGATATGATTAGGTATAATTCGATATGATTAGGTAGGTGTTATTCGATATGATTAGGTGTAATTCGATATGATTAGGTGTAATTCGATATGATTAGGTGTAATTCGATATGATTAGGTGTAATTCGATATGATTAGGTGTAATTCGATATGATTAGGTGTAATTCGATATGATTAGGTGTAATTCGATATGATTAGGTAGGTGTAATTCGATATGATTAGGTATAATTCGATATGATTAGGTGTAATTCGATATGATTAGGTGTAATTCGATATGATTAGGTAGGTGTAATTCGATATGATTAGGTATAATTCGATATGATTAGGTAGGTGTTATTCGATATGATTAGGTAGGTGTAATTCGATATGATTAGGTGTAATTCGATATGATTAGGTAGGTGTTATTCGATATGATTAGGTAGGTGTAATTCGATATTATTAGGTGTAATTCGATATGATTAGATGTAAGCTTTTGTTGCTTGAGTTATTTAGTTCATTGTTCATTATTGAGGGCTGGATTTAAAAGTAGAAAATGAAGAGTTATTTTGATATCGTTTAAATGCTTTAATTGTAAATATTGTATCATAGTTACAGACTTAATACTTTAAATTACGGGAGCCGCATGCGGCTTCGAAGCCACAGTCTTTTTTAGAGAGCCGCATGTGGCTCCAGAGCCTCGCTTTGGCCACCCCTGCTTTAGTTCCTCTTTCAAATATAGATGGCGCTTTTTAAAACAGGAATTCTTGAGAGTGGTCTATCTAACTGTATAATAATATTTATACAAAGCTTAACTCACAAAATGAATTAGTTAGCATTACTCATAAATTTGCACCGAAACATGCGCGGGTTTTGAATTGAACTTAAATAGTTAATTTACAGTTCTACTGTGAAGATACAGTGCTACTCTGGACTGAATTGTACATAATACACTAAAAATAGTTAAAATTTCGACCTTTTAGATAAAAAAACTGATTTGAATTCAAGAAATTTAAATGACAAGGAGAGTACCGTTAGCTGAACCATGTATAAAATGAGTTGAAGATTATTCAAAAAATATCTCAATGATTTTATGCAACAGAACACTACTCCTTGATAACGGAAAAAACAGTGACCCTAAATTTCATAATAATTGATGAATAGCATGACCAGGTGAATGAAGAAGTTTATCTTTAGAGAGTAAACGCTCAAAATCATAAGAAAAAATAGACCTTGGCTAAAATGTGAATACATTGGAGAAAACATATCTTAATATTAGGAATTAGGGGATATATTCTCGTTAAGAAGCTTAGCTTATCATAACCTCAGTTAGAAGGAAAGTGTTAGTTGGGAGCGGAATGAAGTAAAGAGCTGCGAGTGTGAGCTGAGTTTGTGTAGCGTAAAAATAGGTACCTTTATATACTATTATTATTGATACGAACGAAATTGATGAAATAATCTCGAAAGTTAATTCCGAAACTTTAGTAGAAGGATTTTGAGGTTAATTTACACGCATCAGTCAGTTAAAAAATATATATTGTTAATTTAAATGTAACAGACACGTTAACAAACGGCAGACACATTACCGTACTTTAGCTCTTATGTATTGGATCCGGAGCCATGACGTGAAGAACAGCATCGTTGCTGTTTATATTTTTCAGGTATTTGAAAAATGTAATAACAAAGTAGACTGCTAATTAATTATTTCATATACATATGAAAGTATTAAATTTCCTAAAATTTCACCTCAAACAACCATAGTGTAGTGTTATTTAGAAATCAAATAAGTTAAATCTAAGACTTTTAACTTCTCTTGTTTCATTATTTCCGTTCCATATTATGTTTTGCTCAACAAAACAGTTTTCAGAACAGTTTAACATCAGCTAAAGCAATTATATAGATCAGTGGTTCTTAACCTGGGGTGCGCGGCACCCCTTTGGAAGTTTGGGGCATGGATTGTTTATAGGGGGTGCATGAGATGGCTGTTGTTTATAAGTTCTGTTCTTGCTATTAATATCATGCAGAATATACATGAAGTATATTTTTCTCAAAATCTTGCGATATGTAAAAGTATACAAATTTTCTGATATAAACACCTAATTATCATTGTGGCTTTTTATTTTATTAGTTTACAACTGTTCATTTTCTAAATATTTATATAACTACAATGCAATTTACTGCATTATTATCACAATTTATATGGTTTTCTTTAATTTTTAATGGATTTCAATTTTCCTTACCTAAAAAAAAATAATTTCACATTGTGTAAATACATTTTCTTTACTTTTTCAATGTGTATATTTAATTTTCAAATCATAGTAACCAAATATATTATAATTGTAGCTTTTCAATTTATATCCATACAATACAATGCTCAGGGGGTGCATGGGAAAAGCAAGGGGTGCGTGAGAAAAATACTTTAAGAACCACTGATATAGATAATAGCTATTTCACAAATCTTCAGGAACTAAAGAAGGAAAGTACAAGGAAAGTATAATTAACTAAATCATGTAGAAAGGGGGTTAAAAAGTATTAAGAAATTACTTAATGTCTCTGTGCAACAAATACTACTCCTTGACAACGGAAAAAACAGAGTATCTAAATATAAAAATAAATTATGAACAGCATGTCAATGTGGATAAATAAGCTCATATTTAGATTATCAACGCTCATATTTTAGAAAAAAATTATGCTATAATTTGAACTATCGAGAAAATTTCTCTTCATTTTAAGGTTTATGAAATATATTCTCATAAAGAAACTTTGACTTTGTCATAACCTCTATTTGAAGGAGTGTTTTCAGTACATGTTCTCTGTGTGGAAGGTAGGAGTGCAAGGACACAAGTAGAGAGCTGTGAGCTGTGTTTATTTAGAAAATTTGTTAAAAGCTAGAGTACTATATAAGCCTATTAATAGACAGTTTTTCAGTGTTTGTGACTGTGATAAAAGTTTTAGTGAATTTATCAAAGGTTTTAAAATCCAACCATAGCTCAACTCTCACTTATAGTAAGAGTAATTATAGATACTTTCTATAATTATTGAGTAACATTGAACATACAGTAATTTTATGCTCCGAAATATTTTTGGTGATAGGGTGTAGGGTAGATAGACAAAGTTTTCTTTGTCTATTTGAAATGTTTTTTCGAAAAATTCAAACAAGGTTAGATCAGTTTAACTCTTAGAATTATTATTAATATGTACTTGCAGTATTTCAATTTAAAGTTCAGAAAACTTTTAATTTGTTTAACTTCAAATTAACCCTCTTAAGTCACATGGTTTTTTTTTGGAAGGTTGGAAACAATAATACTAATTTTTTCTTTAAATAATTCAGGGTTGGTCATATTTCATAGAATTTAGCACTTCTTTTTTCGAATTGGTTCATCGTATTAATGTAGCACGTCTGACTAAAATATTCACCAATGATACTTCTTCTTCAGGGTACAACCTCCATGTAGGAACAAAAAACAAAAGAATGAGCAGTGAATTGTCAGATTTCTGACTACGTCACTCTGTCCACCATTTAGAAGTAGGCAGTAAGATCTGCCTATATTCAGTCAGTCTACCTACCAACTCTCGTCAACTTAAGTTATTCGAAAGCTAAACAACCATGATTAATGCATCTTCTCAAGAGGCACGACTGCAAATAGTTGCTGCCGATTATTACTTCTTGGCGAAATATCTTAATGAAGAACATAGAAAGTACAGAACTACGTTCAATATAACATTACATCCTGATCATGAGTTGGAAATGAGAAAAATGATCACTCATGCCCAATGTTTATCGGCAATGAGTCTTGCAAATTACATTTCCGAAGATTATATTACCTATGTGAAGAGAATACTGAGGAGTAGCTAATTGTGCTTGAGAAAAATCATCGTGTATAGGAATAACTTCCAAATAGAACACAATTACGCCAATAGTTACGAAAATGAAATACAGAAAAGTCTATCTGACCTGAAAACTATCATAAGTATGTTAGCATGTAACAACATCGTCCAAATGCGAGTATAGTAGGAAATATAGATTCTTTAATATTTACAGTTCTTACGTGTTAATTTTATAAGTTCATAGAATTTAATCAGTTAAAGGAAATGTACGAGTAAAATTTAACATTTGTTAATATTGTAATAAACAATTAGGATATTTCTTTTTCATTGTAGCCGTTATATTTCTTATCAATACTTAATTAATGTTCATCTATCTTGTTAAATGTTCCACAAGAAAATTAGACTAATCCTTCCTTCAAATGTATTTTAAACCTATTAATGAAAGAATGAATTAAAATGCATAGATTGAGAATTTTGTTTATAGGATCTGCTTTGTTCATTTCAATAATAAAAACTGAGCAAGTAAAGATAACGGACCACAGTCAGTTATCTTTACTAGGTTAAATTCTGATCCGTTATGCTTACTTTTTTATATTATTAAATATTTGAACAATTGGAACAAGAATATGATTTTGGAATCATAGATACAATGCATAAAAGGATATAAAACTCTCCTATAGCCATTTAAAGAATTTCAAAACTTTGTTACCTGTCTGAAATCCTAGATTTTATTTCACCAATTGAATCAAACTTTTAAAGAAATTGGAATATTAAAAACTAACTAATCTTTAACACTAGGTGGACCGCAAAAACGAACTTCCTCGGTGGACCGTGCAGGTCATTTTGTCATTGAAAGTGTTATTAGGGCTTAATTATACGATGTATAAAGGTTTCATCTGTTGCATATGACAGCTTCATTAATATATAACTGTATATTCAGAGGTTTTTACTTTTTTTTTATAGTTAGTAATAATTTATAGTAATCAGTTTATGAAGGATTTCGAACTGAATGTCAAAATTAAAAATTGATAAATATCCTAATGCATTATCACAACAATAATATTATCAATTCCGTGAGAGCATTAGACTTTGTATTCAATACTACTAATTAAAACAAAACAAATGCTAAAGCAATGATATACGCTAATCAGGAAAATAAGGCACAAGAAATTGCCTTAGATATACGGTATTCAATGTTGTTCCTGATGGCCACTGCTTGCTCTACGCGATATAGAGCTAGAGTACTATGTAAGCCTATTAATAAAGTGTTTTAGTGTTTGTGACTGATGAAAGTTAAGTAGTGAATTTATTGAAGGTTTTAAAATTCAACCATAGCATAACTCTCACTTAAAGTATAAATGAGTAATAATAGATAATCACATTTCTATAATTATTGAGTCGCATTAAACAAACAGCAATTTTATGCTCTATGAAATATTTTGGGTACTAAGTTACAAGTTATTGGTTGGGTCTATATTTTCGGACACGTCAGAAAAGAATATAATCTTTATTATTTAACTTCTATTCAAATTGGCATCATGAATACAAATTTAAATTAAAGTTGAATAATGATTACTATGTCAAGATTTTTATATGTTCGAAAAAAATGGGAACATGGGATAACACGGAACTTACCTTGAGATGAGACAGGTTCAATATCTGAACAAATTGCTTCTAATAACCTCATCTGGATTGTAATATTGACGTTTCTTTTAGTTTACCGTGAAATAATTACGAAAAGTGTCTTTTCTATAGGTATCTACGAACAGTAATTATATAGAGACATGTATCGCAATATTAAAAGCGGGGTGTAATTACACGCAGATTAAAGTTTCTAGCGTACTGTTTACGAGAATACAACAAGATGGAGACAATGACTTGCGAAACTTCCTATTTTTAACTAGAAGGCATTTTCCCGAAATAATGAACTGTCTTTTCTTTAGTACTCATTATACAGAATATTTATGAAGAAAGCACATAGTCTTACATGATTGAACTGGCTCCATAACATTTATTTATTATTTTTTCCTGGGTTGAAATACTGATATTAATTTTCCTAAACGGTCATGCATGCATACATAAAGAGGATTATTATTTGATTTAAATGCATTTTTATCAAAATGATCAATCTTATCACAAGTTAAGCATTTACTAATCATTTTTTTTTCAAAATGAAAATAGTGAGAGAGACTTTTGTAGGTCATCGTTGGAACACCTGACTCCGTGAATACCTGTCGCTGAACATATTACTGCAAGGACTCTACGGGAATTATTGAAAAATTCACTGAAAATCAACGAACAAATTGGAAGTCATTAGGTTTGGAAATTTAGAAAATGGGAAATTTATTCCATTTTATATAATTGTTGATAAAATCAGATGTTTTAGCCTCTATAGTCTATATATAGATATAAATTACGTGAAAAATACAGACTTGATTTGGCAACGGTAAAGTTACACCTTTAATATTTAGAGACTTTTCTAATCAAAAATTTGTGACAATTGGTAATCATCTATCAAAAACCTATGCAATTTTATAAATATGTAATTCATTCTTACACTACAGGTCCTGTGTGATCTGTAAAATTCCGGAATTAAATACTGCTGGAACAAAGCACATGATCAAGAAACTAATGATCTTTTATAATGCTATAGAAATCAGCTCCGTGGGTGCTTTTCAATTCCTGATGCCAGATGCTGACGAGCAAGATGTATATACTCAGAACCAAGGAAAGGTAGAGAGTCTGTGTCCAGGATACCAAGTAACTCTTGTGCATCTGATTGCCACTGTTCGCTACACGGCATCACTCTCGCTTATTTGTACACTAAAGAGTTGGAACACATGGACCGATTGGTAAAGATTTTATTTAAAAAATTCGTTGAAAATAATGAGAAATAAACAGGTTTCATGACAGGGGATGATATATTATTGAAATAATCCTGGCAGGTTTAACAATACTTATAGTCTAAATTATTCAATTCTGAAATTGGGTATATGGTGCCAGGTAAACTCTCGAAACTTTTAAAGATCAATTTGCGAATACATAAAATTTATTCAAATCCTACCAAAGACACCATGAAACTCAAAAAGGTGAAAAGGACGAACAATGTGTAGAGATTGCTATATGTGATACACACTACTACGCCCGTTCTTCTACTAATAATCCCAATTATTATGGTACTAAAATTCTCTAATTGACTGTTGATGACAACGACTCTGGTCATTCTTGCTAAAGTTACATTAATTTCAAAATTCTCGTTGAAATTTATATCATTAAAATGAGTACATTTCTCAAAATGAAATTTTATTAGCTTTGACAATCAGTAATCATCTATCAAAAGCATATGTGCAATCATGTTAAGGTTACAAAACAATAATTTATTCTTCCTCTACAGGTTCTGCGTGCATGGTGACAGTCAATTTATGGAGGATTTTGAAGAGAATGTCAAGATTAACAATTCAAAATTTACAAATATTCTAATGCATTATTACAACAATATAATTATCAATTCCGTGAGAGCATTAGACTTCGTATTTACTACGTCTAATATAGACTAAAGAAATGGTAAAGCAATGATGTACGCTAATCAAGAAAATTAGGTAAAAGATAGCTGCCATAACTATACGGTATTCAATGTTGTTCCTGATGCCACTGCTTGCTCTACGCGATAGCCATAGCTTACTTTTGTATTAAAAATTCGCCAAGCCAGGACAGAATGGTAAATTCGAATTATTTCAAGGAGTTAAAATTGTTCGCAATACTGAAAATATTCTATATAAATATATAGATGAAGATTAACCAATCTATTATAATCTAGTAGGTCAATACATAATTAATACAAATTTCGGCAATGTTATTGTGCCATGGTACCAGATATACTTGCTAATTTATTAAAAATAAATCTGCGAGTTCATATTATTGGAACTAGACCAATATAAACTACAAATGAAACAATGCGGTGCAAAGAGTGACCCATTCGTTGAGATAGCTAGGTACAAAGAGCACGACTATGCAATTTATCGTAACTGCAATGCAGGGAAATTTGTTAGAGGGGTGGAAGAGAACTGGGACTTACCGGTGAAAAATTTAAAATTCTTGGTACGTAGATTCTGAATTCAAATTATATGGCCAATGTGACTCTTTCCTCTCGGTTAGTCATAATAAAGTGGGTGCCACAGTTCTACTATTTACTCAGATGTCAAAATAAAACTAATTGTATGCCCATTCAATTGAAAAAAAGTTAAAATTTTGTCCTTAGAGTCTAAATAACAGGTGGACGTCAGGAAATAAGAAAGAAAAGTAGATTACTGCTCACTAAACCATGTAGAAAAGGAGTTAAAAAGTATTAAGAAATGACTTAATGTCTGTGCAACAAATGTTACTCCTTGTCAACGGAAAACAGTGAATCTGAATTTAATAATTATCAATGAACAGCATGTCAATGTGAATGAAGAAGCTCATATTTAGATTACCAACGCTCATATTTTAGAAAAAAACTATGCTATAATTTGAACAATCGAGAATACTTCAGTTCGTTTCAAGGATTAGGGAATATATTCACATGTAGGAACTTTGACTTCATTTTAACTTCAGTCTGAAGGAGTGTTTTCAGTACATGTTCTCTGTATGGTAGGTAGGAGAGGAATGACACAAGTAGAGAGCTGTGAGTGAGAGCTGAGTTTGTGTAGCGTAAAAATAGGTAGTGTGGATAATGACGTCACAAGACGTATATCGATGTAATTTAAAGTAGACTTCAATATCTATACAGGCAAGCCCCACTTTTATTATCAAATCATGACTCCGTTATACCACCAAACGGTAATTAAAGCGAGGAAGTAACAAGAAATATATATTTATCACTCCTTCATTATGCATCTCATTTTCAATGAGTTTTAATGAAAGAAAATTTGTTTTAGAGCTAGAGTACTACATAAGTCTATTAATAAACAGTTTTTCAGTGTTTGTGACTGTGATAAAAGTTTAGTTAATTTATTAAAGGTTTTAAAATCCAACCATAGCTTAACTCTCACTTATAGTAAGAGTAATTATAGATACTTTCTATAATTATTGAGTCACATTGAACAAACAGTAATTTTATGCTCTGAAATATTTTTGGTAACAGGGTGTTGAGTAGATAGACAAAGTTCTTTGTCTATTTAAAATGTTTCTTCGAAAAATTCAAACAAGGTTAAATCTGTTCAACTCTCAGAATATTTATTAATATGTACTTTCACTCTTTTAATAATTGAAAGTTTAACAAACTTTTTTAATTTGTTTTACTTTAAATTAACCCTCTTTAATCACATTGTTTTTTCTTGGAGGGTTCGAAATTAATATTTTTTCTTTAAATAATTCAGGGTTGATCATATTTCATAGAATCTAGCACTTCTCTTTTCCAATTGGTTCACCGTATTAATGTACCACGTCTGACTTAAATATTCACCAATGATGCTTCTTATTCAGGGTACAACCTCCATGTAGGGACACAATAAAACAATAGAATAAGCTGTGAATTGTCAGATTCATGTACTACGTCAATCTGTCCACCATTTAGAAGTAGGTAGTAAGATCTGCCTAGATTCAGTCAGTCTACCTACCAACTCTCGTCAACTTAAGTTATTCGAAAACTAAACAACCATGATTAATGCATCTTCTCAAGAGGCACGACTGCAAATAGTTGCTGCCGATTATTACTTCTTGGCGAAATATCTTAATGAAGAACATAGAAAGTACAGAACTACGTTCAATATAACATTCCATCCTGATCATGAGTTGGAAATGAGAGAAATGATCACTCATGCCCAATATTTATCGGCAATGAGTCTTGCAAATTATGTTTCGGAAGATTATTTTACCTATGTGAAGAGAATGCTGATGAGCAGCTTGTTGTGCTTGAAAAAAAATCGTCGTGTTTAGGAATAACTTCCAAATAGAATACAATTACGCCAATAGTTACGAAAAAGAAATAAAGAAAAGTCAATCTGACCTGAAAACTATCGTAAGAATGTTAGCATGTAACAACATCGTCCAAATGAGAGCATAAAAGGAAATATTGATTCTTTCTTTAATATATTTAGAGTTCTTACGTGTTAATTTATAGGGTCATAGAATTCAATCAGTTAAAGGAAATGTACGAGTAAAATTTAACATTTGTTAATATTGCAATAAACAATTAGGATATTTCTTTTTCATCGTAGCCGTTATATTTCTTATCAATACTTAATTAATGTTCATCTATCTTACTGACTATGGTCTTAACGGACCATAGTCAGTTATCTTTACTAGGTTAAATTCTGATCCGTTATGTTTGCTTTGTTATATTATTAATATTTGAATAATTGGAACAAGATTATGATTTTGGAATCATAGATACAATGCATAAAAGGATATAAAACTCTCCTATACGTATTTAAAGAATTTTAAAACTTTGATACCTGTCAGAAATCCTAGATTTTAATTCACCGATTGAATCAAACTTTTAAAGGAATTGGAATATTAAAAACTAACTAATCTTTAACACTAGGTGGACCGCAAAAACGAACTTCCTCAGTGGACCGTGCAGGTCATTTTGTCATTGAAAGTGTTATTAGGGCTTAATTATACGATGAATAAATGTTTCATCTGTTGCATATGACAGTTTCATTAATATATAACTGTATATTCAGAGGTTTTTACTTGTTTTTTTATAGTTAGTAATAATTTATAGTAATCAGTTTATGAGGATTTCGAACTGAATGTCAAAATTCAAAATTTATAAATATTCTAATGCATTATCACAACAATAAAATTATCAATTCCGTGAGGGCATTAGACTCTGTATTCAATACTACTAATTAAAACAAAACAAATGCTAAAGCAATAATATACGCTAATCAAGAAAATAAGGTTCAAGAAATTGCCATAGATATACGGTATTCAATGTTGTTCTTGATGGCCACTGCTTGCTCTACGCGATATAGAGCTAGAGTACTATGCAAGCCTATTAATAAAGTGTTTTAGTGTTTGTGACTGATGAAAGTTATGTATTGAATTTATTGAAGGTTTTAAAATTCAACCATAGCTCAACTCTCACTTAAAGTATAAATGAGTAATAATAGATAATCAGATTTCTCTAATTATTGAGTCTCATTGTACAAACAGTAATTTTATGCTCTATGAAATATTTTTGGTAGTAGGGTACTAAGTTACAAGTTATTGGTTGGGTCTATATTTTCGGACACGTCAGAAAAGAATATAATCTTTATTATTTAACTTCTATTCAAATTGGCATCATGAATACAAATTTAAATTGAAGTTGAATAATGATTACTATGTCAAGATTTTTAAATGTTCGAAAAAAAGGGGAACATGGGATAACACGTAACTTACCCTGAGATGAGACAGGTTCAATATCTGAACAAATTGCTTCAAATAACCTCCTCTGGATTGTAATATTGACGTTTCTTTTAGTTTACCGTGAAATAATCACGAAAAGTGTCTTTTTTTATAGGTATCTACGAACGGTAATTATATAGAGACATGTATCGCAATATTATAAGCGGGGTGTAATTATACGCAGATTAAAGTTTCTAGCGTACTGTTTACGAGAATACAACAAGATGGAGACAATGACTTGCGAAACTTCCTATTTTTAACTAGAAGGCATTTTCCCGAAATAATGAACTGTCTTTTCTTTAGTACTCATTATACAGAATATTGATGAAGAAAGCACACAGTCTTACATAATTAAACTGGCTCCATAACATTTATTTATTATTTTTTTCGTGGGTTGAAATCCTGATATTAATTTTCATAAACGTTCATGCATGCATACATAAAGAGGATTATTATTTGATTTAAATGCATTTATATCAAAATGATCAATCTTATCACAAATTAAGCATTTACTAATCATTTTTTTTTTCAAAATGAAAATAGTGAGAGAGACTTTTGTAGCCCATCGTTGGAACACCTGACTCCGTGAATATCTGTCGCTGAACATATTACTGCAAGGATTCTACGAAATAATAAATTGAGAAACTTATTTATTAAAAACAATCCACACCAGCCAATCAAAGGGAACACAAGTCTTCTATTTATTTTAATTTTTGAAAACATTCTCTTGTGTTAACATTTTATATTTTAATAAAAGGATTTACTTGCATCCTTTCTATATTACGTCCACTTGTGTTCACTCTCTTTCTTTATCCGGGTCTTTCCCATTTGACGACCCCACCAGATTTAATTTATATTAACTTTTTTATATGTATTTTTGTTCATAGAATCCGAAAATCAAAACAGTTTTTTGTATAAACTATTAGTTTTTGAGATATGAGGGTTTAAAGTTATTTAATTCCTATGTATTACTGAAGGATTGAGAACTTTGAAAAAACTCGTGTTTTCAGTGAAATTACTTAAACAATATATATTTTTTACATGAAACAGTAATGTAGTTTGTTGTATCCCAGTTGATTTTTAAGGCCGATTTTTGGAAGAGTACCTAAACATGTTTCGGCGTATTGACGATGAATCATCGATAAATATTCGAAGAAGTGTCCGTTTTATCCAAGATTTTTCGTATAAAATAAGGCAGGATGATCGTCGATTCATCGAAGAAGCACATGCAAAACCGACTGCGGCCGTCCTTAAATCAACGATAATTCAAGTTCGATTTTAAGCCGTTCAATGGAAGATTTATACGAAAACAATTCACATAATCACCTCAATATTATTGGCGATTCAAGCAAGATATTAAAGCAGATTCAAGGGTTATTTATACATGCCGCCTATCTATAATCTTCCATGCATTTAGAGCGATTCATGGTAGTTTTCTAATGCATGAATATATATATTTATTTATTTGGTTAAAAAAAATCAAAATAATCAGTTGAAAGGTATTTGACTTTATATCGATTAGTGTAATGTTACATATTTTTGTATACATATTAAATGGAAAGAAATGGAGAAAGAAATGAAGTGGTGTGTCCGGGACTCGTTCCTGCGACTGTAGTCTCATGGAGAATTGAAGTCAGCGACATATCCTCTGAGCCATCTTGGACATGGTAGAAGTAGGATTTGGTTGATAGTTATTCAATATGATAACCCGCGTGTTTTTAAAAATCTTATGAATGAATATTATCCAATATTTTATTATTTTTGTATCTTTTCTTTTTTATTCTAAATGATGGAAAATATGAATAATATTATAAATGCACATATAGTGTAACTAAAATTTTGGAATCGCGGACACCTTTAAATGTTTATGATAACTCATACAATTCACCGAAAATTATCGAAGAAATGTCCGCTATGATTCGAGGAAGATGAGTCTGTCATAACTCAGCGATCTTCATCGAAGACGTGTCTGCTGTAATTCGGGGATGATAAGTCTTCCATAACTCGCCGAAGATACATCTACGAGCTGCCCGCTGTAATTCAGGGAAGATGAGTCTTCCATAACTTGCCGAAGATACATCTACGAGCTGCCTGCTGTAATTCAGGGAAGATGAGTCTTCCATAACTCGCCGAAGATACATCTACGAGCTGCCCGCTGTAATTCAGAGAAGATGAGTCTTCCATAACTTGCTGAAGATACATCTACGAGCTGCCTGCTGTAATTCAGGGAAGATGAGTCTTCCATAACTCGCCCAAGATACATCTATGACCTGCCTGCTGTAATTCAGGGAAGATGAGTCTTCCATAACTCGCCGAAGATACATCTACGAGCTGCCCGCTGTAATTCAGGGAAGATGAGTCTTCCATAACTCGCCGAAGATACATCGAAGAAATCTCCTTTTTAATTCGAGGAAGTAGAATCAACTATGATTCGTTGAAGATCATTCGATAATCCTCTACAGTCAATCACCGGTGAGAATTTATCGGTGTTTCGTCTACGTTTCATTCTCTCTGCCATGAACGCTCTTAAATCATCGAAGACACTCTCTTAAATTTTATCTGGGATCCGCTAGTTTGTTGTACTCACTTGTACTACACACTCATGATTGATTAATGACCTGGCAGGGGGGCTCGGGGGGTGGCACGCCCCTGAAATACATATATCGAATATATTTCCAGTTTCCGTGATATTTTCAATTTATTACTTCAATGCTGATATATGTGTAAGGGGGGGGGGGGCGTGCCGCCCCCCATACTCCCCTGCAAATTCATTAAACAATCATGAAGTGTGCAGTTCAACAAACTAGCGGATACAATAATCTGCATTACGGTTATCTTTGACCAAGAAGCGTGAAAACACGAGTTTTTTTTAAAGTTCCCAATTCTTCAGTAATACATAGGAAGTAAATAACTTTAAACCCTCATATCTCAAAAACTATTAGTTTAAAAAAAAATGGTTTCGATTTTCGGATTCTATGGACAAAAATACATATAAAAAAAGTAATTTGAATTAAATTTGGTGGGGGTCGTCAAATGGGAATTGTTGTATTATTATATTTAGGATGAAGGAAATTGGCTCTTGTAGATTAAATATATTCGAGAAATACAGACTAAATAATTAACATTTGTGTTTCCTTTTATACAACTCGGTATCCAAGTTACGTCACCTATAAATTAGATTAAATCATAAAATACAGGTTTTGCTCACATTGAATGATATCCTTACAACTCCCCTTTTTGGTTTTCAAAGTCAAATAAGTCTTTCAATGTGATTAATAAGATTTGATAAATCTTCGGTTTCTCCATAGTGTCCTTCCGCTCGGTGTTTTAATCAGGTAGTCCCTGTGCTTTCCGATACCAACAATAGTTCCAATTGTATTCCACTTGTGTGTTATGGCATCTTGAATCCTAACTTTACTATTTATTTTCAGTTTATCTAAACATCTACTTTGTTCATTGTATCTTTGTACAGATTTGTCTTTTAGTTGGGCACACTTTTCATCAAACTCTTCTCTTGTCTTATGCCATTTCTGATCAAATCTATTTTGATGAGCAGGCAGTAGAGTTCGCATTGGGTGACCAAACAGTAGTTGTGCAGGAGATAATCCTCCTTCCCGAGGTGTATTTCGCCACTCTAGTAAAGCAATGAGAAATTCTTCAGAATCAGTATTCCCATTCTCAGTAGATTTGACTATAAGCTTCTTCATGGCTTTTACTGCAGCTTCTGCGTGACCGTTAGATTGAGCGTAGTATGGGGTTGATTGCACATGCTGTACTCCCCACCTTTTAAGAAATTTCTTAAATTCGGAACTGGAAAATTGAGGGCCTCCATCAGATTTGAAAATGATGGGCACACCTAAATCTGTGAAACAGCGACGAACAGCAACAATCAAATTCTTTGCAGTCGTGTTCCCTCTGTTGAAACTGTATATTACCGGCCATCCTGAGAGTCTGTCTACGTAAACTAAGAAATCTCTTCCAGAGCATGAAAAGAAGTCTGCAGACACATGCTCAAAGACTCTTGAGGGTGGAGGATCCGTCATCATAGATTCTTTCGGTTGCACTGATTGATGAAGTTGGCACTTCTCGCATGAAGAAATCTTATTTTCGATGTCTGAATTAATTGCTGGCCAATAAATCGTTTGGCGAGCACGTCGCTTAGACCTTTCTACACCTTGATGAGAAGCATGTAGTTTATCCAGAAGTTGTTTTCTTGCATTCAAGGGCACAACAATACGGGATCCATATAGAATAATACCTTTATCGATGCTCAATCCATCTTTGATGCTCCAGTATGGTTTAATAGCTGGATGGGTTTTTCTCCGATTTACTGGAAATCCATCTTGAATACTCTTCCTGAGAATTTGATAGTTTTGATCCTTTTCGGCTTCATCTCTGAGTATTTTGATATTCAGATCTTCATAAGATGAAGACATTCTTGTTCTTCTTATGATATTAGATGATTCTTCTGTTGATGAAGAAAATTTTTCATCTTCTGGCGATGCTGAAGATATTGGTGATCTGGAAAGCGCATCAGGTATAGCATGTTTCTTCCCTTGAATCCATTCTGTGGAGAATTTGAATCTCATCACCTTTTCCTTTAGTCGTTGTAAACGTGGATTGTGTATTTGATCAAGAGTTTTCTTATCAAGAATAGATAGTAGAGGTCGATGATCAACTTGCAACTTGAAGTCTGGAAGTCCTATCAAGTAAGTCTTACATTTATCCATCGCCCATACTACCGCAAGTAGCTCCAGCTCGACAATTGCATATCTGCTTTCAGTTTCTGTTAGAAAACGAGATCCACATTGAACGATTTTGTATCCATCGTTTTGTTTTTGTAAAAGAATAAATCCCAATCCATTATTTTTGGACGCATCAGTTTGTAGAACCGTTTCTCTTCCTAGATCAAAATGAATGAGAACTGGAGGTTTACAAAGGGACTCTTTTAGATCAACGAATGCTTTTTCGTGTGGTGGTAACCATTGAAATACGATGTTTTTCTTCAGAAGACTTCGTAGTGGACTTGCCAATTTACTTATTTCATTGGAAAATCTTTCAAATTGATTAGCTAAGCCGAGAAATGATCTCAGTTGAGATACATTTGTTGGAGTTGGAAATTCTTTAAGTGCACTGATCTTTTTATCATCAGGAGTCACTCCGTCGCAACTAACAACATATCCAACGAAATTGACTTCTGTCGATCCGAAACAGAATTTTTCTTTATTGAGAGTTATCTTGTGCTTTCGACAGAGCTCTAAGAAATTCTTGACACTTTTGACGTGTTCTTCGAAATTGTCGTTGTATAACAGAACATCATCCATTACCTTTTGTATATTTGGATGTCCTCCTATGGCTGAAGAATGTCTTCTGCAGTACTCGTCGCCTGTTGATGACAATCCCATTGGAGCTCTAAGATATTTGTATCTTCCTTGAGGTGTCATAAAGGTCGTCAGATTTTGTGATGATCCGTCAAGTTCTATTTGCCAGTAACCATGTTTGGCATCAATGGTTGTGAAGTATTTTGATCCTTCTTTTATTCCAGCAATGGCTTCTCTGGGTGATGTGGTTGGATGAACAGGTCTTTTTATTTGCTTGTTCAATTTTGTGAGATCCACACATATTCGAATACCGCCTTTAGGCTTGGCAACGACTACCATCGGGTGGCACCACACTGATGGTTCATCTCCGACTTTGGCAATGATTCCTTGTTTCTCCATGACGTCGATACTGTTTTTAACATCTTCTTGCCATGGAATTGGAACTTGACGAGCTGAATGAATAGCGTAAGGGGTTGCATTTTCATCCAGATGAATTTTCATTGGTGTTCCAAGCATAGGTTTCAGTTCTTCTTCGCAATCGAAGACTTCCTTATATTCTTGAAGAAATTGTTCTTTTAGAACGTTCGCATCTTTTATGTCGATTTTATTGATTTGCTTTGGAAAATCATTTGGAATTAGTTTCAAGTTTCGACATGTTTTCCATGATAGAAGAATTTCAGTATGATCTTTGCATATGACAATTTCTTCATGGGTGGTTACTGAATTGATTTTTATATCAAGATTTATTGATCCCAATACTTTCAGTTTTGACCCGTTAGCTGCAACCAAAACTTGATTATGCTGCTTCTTCAGGTTATTGGATGAAATTTGAAGTTTCTCCAAAATAAAAGGTCCTGCAACGTTTGCTTCTGCTCATGTATCAGGGATGATTGACGTTGTGTGCATTGATCCTTTGTTGATGAATGTCGCTGACACTCTTGGTGTAGACGTATCATTATTTTGATCCTTGGTTGATCGTAAATAATGTACTCTTCCTGTGTTTTTTACACTAGTTTCTTTTTCAGTTTGTTTCCTGTGAAAACAAACTGAACTCCAGTGACCTGGTTTGTTGCAGTGGTTGCAAGTAGAATCTTTGGCTGGGCATTTTGATTTTTCATGCTCGCGTCCTCCACAGTAGTTGCATTTTTTAGAATGCGTCTTTCTTTCGTCATTAGCTTTAAATTTATTACTCTTCGTGAAATTATTATCTTTGAAGTTTTTCTTGTAATTGCTAATTTTATTGACGGATTTTCGGGATATTGAAGCACAGTCTTTCATCGAAGACTCATAACTTCGACACATGTCAACAACTGTTTGTAGTTGAGGGAAAGGATTAAGTGCTAGAAGTTTCTGTCGAAGCTCTTGACTTTTTATTCCAGAAATAATTCTGGTAGTGATCCTCTGTTCCACGCAGTTATTGCACAGATCGGCCTCTTCAGCCAGTTTTTTAACTGCTACATAGAAGTTATCGAATGTTTCGGCTTCTTCTTGTCTGCGTTCAGTGAAATCAACTCTGTCAAGAGTGATGTTTCTTTTCTGTCGCAGATGTGCCTGAATGCGGTCTAAAATATCCTCTGTAGTCGTGTCTTCCTCACGATCTATTCCCATTGCACATTTCATGTGCAGACGCATGTCGGTGCTCATACAGCTTCTTAGATGTGCTCTTTGTGTCTCTGGAGTTTGTTGTTCAAGATGTATAACAGTAGAGTAGTCATTCCATCCCTCTCTCCATTCCACAAATTTAGTGTAGCTTGCATCTGCTTGTAGAGTTGGTGGTCTGGGAAGATTCGGAATTTTGTCAATTCGCTCTGAATTGTTCCGCTGTCCGTAGTTATTGGACGAAGATGAAGCTTGATTTTGTTGAGTCGCCAAAAGTTGACGCATTGCTTCCATCTCTTCTTGATGTCGATTTTCTCGAGCTTCTTCCTGTTGCAAGTGTGTTTCTTCCTGTTGCAAGCGTGTTTCTTCCTGTTGCAAGCGTGTTTCTTCTTGTTTTTCCAGGAGAAGTGATAACCATTTTGGTACGTCTTGCTCTGAAGTCTTTCCTCTTCCTTTGCTCTTGCTTTTGTACAGCGCCATGTTGTATTATTATATTTAGGATGAAGGAAATTGGCTCTTGTAGATTAAATATATTCGAGAAATACAGACTAAATAATTAACATTTGTGTTTCCTTTTATACAACTCGGTATCCAAGTTACGTCACCTATAAATTAGATTAAATCATAAAATACAGGTTTTGCTCACATTGAATGATATCCTTACAGGAATGACCCCTTTATCCTCTATTTGTGAACTCGTTTTGTACGTACGTTTTCACTAACTCTGTTTACACTGAAATTCATATGCAATTTTCTTTCGCACTTTTCAAAAGGTAAAATATTGCGGCACATTTATTTTTACTTTACCACAATGAATGATCATTTATCAATATTCTGAAGGTATACACAAATATTCTGAAGTAATCACAATTATCACTGGGTTAATATCACTTCAGTTAATATCCCTTCACTCCCTCTACTTTTTGTTTTTACATCAGATTCAACACTATTTGACGTCAAAAGCTTAACACGTGGCACGTAGACGGCAGATGTCACATCTACTAAATTTCCGTAAGTGTTTCTATTAGGTAAAAATAATATAGTATTGTTCATTAAAAGGTTATGGGGAGTATATTATCTCACGTTACAGTGATGGACATTATTTGAGGAAAAAGTGAATGGATAGAGTAGGAACCTTATCATTAAACATGATAAGGATCCAATGGAAGAGTGTTTATTACACAAGCTACTAACCAACTGAACTCTGCGAGTGGAGCGTTTGCTATATAAACGTAGAATAATTACATGGTGTTACTACAGGTCCGTACTGAGAGACCATAGTAGGTATAACTATGAATGGTACTATCGAAAATATAGTACAGAGTTTGTATTAGCGATTAAATTTGATAACTAAGAGTCTGAAACTAACTCTTAAACTCTAGAATTAAAAATAAGGAATCTTGTGTCAGCTGAGAGAGTGCAAGTCAACCACTTCCACGCCGCTCCTTCGACTGTACTGAAATGCAAATGAAAACATTGAATATAACATTATAAATTCGAAAATTATAATGTGATTAAACGGCTGATCTATTTTGAAATAGGTATTAATAAAGGTAACGATCAAGATTTTATTTGCAAGATAAACTGAAGAACGAATAAAGATAAACTCTAAATAACGATAAACTCTAAATAACGATAAACTCTATATAAATAACGATAAACTCCATATTAATAATGATAAACTCCATATAAATAATGATAAACTCCATATAAATAATGATAAACTCCATATAAATAACGATGAACTCAATATAAATAACGATGAACTCTATATAAATAACAATAAACTCTATACATATATATTGTAGTAACCATTGATTCGATTTCCTAAAGATTAAAATGTGAAATGTTTGTTTACCTCTGGCAACACTAAATTTTATTTCTTTTTGATCTGACTGTCATAGAAACTAGTACCTCTGAATAGAGGTAAGTAAATTTTAGTGGTATTTATTAAATTGCCCTTTTCCTATGGGATTGATAGTAAATTATCACCTATTTTCTAAGTAGATGAGGCTTGTTAATAAACTTATCCCATAGAGCAAAATAAGTCTCCGGGTTCGTTACAATTGTTGTATTATCTTAACTTGAAGAGATTTAGAGGTAATTGATTGAATTCTATTAAACTGACAAATGACTAAACGGTAAAAGTTTTTAGGAAGTAAATTAAACACAAGGAAGTTTTAAATGGGTGTACTTATATTAAAGTTCGAATAGTACAGAGTTCTAAGACTTACGCACAAGTCTTCAAATAACACAACACAAGTTTTAAATAAACTAGCGGTTGAATAAACTTAAGGGTTTAAAATAAACAAGGGTCTGAGTTGCCAACTCACGAAACCTGTGGATGGACAAGTCCGACCGGACTTGGTCCGACCAACCAGTCTTCAAGAGACCATCGCGAACTATGAACACTTTAGTTAGGTGCCAATGGTATTTAAAGGATGAACTGGAGAGTCCAACCTTCCAGTGAGTGAATAAACTTCTGTTAAGGTACTGATAGTACTTTTCAAAGATGTTTTTCTACTCACTGCAGATAGAAATAACACACAATGCATTATTCAAATTTAACACGCTAGTGGTAATGGCTTTCTATACGATTAACATATAGATCGATCAGATTTACTAATAGTTCATTTTAGTGAAACCTGATTTGCTAATAAACATCCAAATTTAAGCATACTATTTCAGAGTCCTGTTTAACCTATACATGATCAGAAATGTTACAAGTTCCTAACTATTAATTAAGTATTTCAATTAGAATAATTGAAATACTTGCTTAATTCCTTTTAAATTAATTAAGTATTAGTTTCAATTCTATCTATAGAAAAAGAACTCAATATTCTAAGTTGTATAACTGATTTACAAAGTTCATGAAGTTATATAACTTTAGTACAAATTATAATGTTATATTCTGAGTTACAAGTTATAGCTCTGGGTTACAAGTTATAAAGTTATGTTCTGAAGTTACAAGTTCAAAGCTATTCGTTTATAATTATATTCGAGCTCCTAGCGAGAATAACATGACCATAAATTTAAATAGCATTTCCTTCTAATGAACAGTGTACAAGATTAAAAAGATTATGTCTGATTAAATGATTATCAAATTATAGAAATTGAAAGATTAAGTAAAGATACAAGTTCAGCGTATTAACAATCTTTCTATTGTTAATATCACTCCCCCCTTCATGTTTCAACCGACTTGTCGGTTGAATTTCAATTTCTAAACCCTTATTATCGAAATCCAATCGAAAAATATCCTAAGAAATTTCGAACAACACTCGGAAAACATCCTATGAAATTTCTTGAAATTTCTAAGTCCGAAACACAAATTATATCTATTAAAACAAAAGAAATTTAATCACTCGATTCATGTATTATGAATTTCAGATTAAAATTTGATCTGCTAAATAGATCAGTCTTTTCATCATAAAATTTGTGTGTACAAAAATATGATGACAAGACAATTCCTATCATATATGTAATCATGAATTCTACCTCTGGTCAAGATATTAAATCAAAATAGAGTAAAAATTTATAAGTTATTCTACTCATATTCAGAAACATACATCAAAAATATATTTTCATTTTATGGAATTTATTTAACTAATAAAGATATTCAAATATCTAACCTTGTTTATAATTATTCAAAATTGAACCTGAAATCCCATTTCAATTAGTTCTAAAATTTCAAAACATGAAACATCAAATTATGAATCTCAAATTCAAGTTGAACAATCATAAAACTTCAATCTATAACTGCTAAATTTATATTTTAATTTTTTAAATAAAAGTAACCATTACCTTTCTAAAAATTAAATATGTATGTTCTCAATTCTTAAACACTTAAATGGAAATAGTATCCAGGTGAATGTCTAGTCATTGAAAACACCCTTAAAGTTTTTCTTCAAAATATAAAGTTCGTTTAATACTTTACTGCAATATAGTCCAACTATAAACATCTTACTTTCATTCAAGAACCAAAATTATAATGCTTACAAATAAGATTATCAATAAAATCTAAGCATACGATTATAATATATCTACTATTATTATATCTTCTACTTCAAGCATCGTAATTTGAAACGTCGGAAATAAAGTTAAGTAATTTTCAAATGAAATTAATTTCAAAATCAATAGAGATTAATTACTTTTCATATTTCCAATGAATATAATCTATAATCAATAGAACTTAGTTAACTTTTATATCTCAAATGAATATAAGCTATATAGTCAATAGAACTTAGTTAACTTTTATATCTCAAATGAATATAATCTGTAATCAATAGAACTTAGTTAACTTTTATATCTCAAATGAATATAATCTATAATCAATAGAACTTAATTAACTTTTATATCTCAAATGAATATAAGCTATAGTCAATAGATCTTAATTAACTTTTATATCTCAAATGAATATAATCTTACATCAAAATCGAAACTTCATTATAGTTTATTCTAATTCCAAAATATTCATTTCAAAATATATGAGTAAAACTAAATTCGTTATTACTTATCTTAAACTTCTCTCTTCTTAAACTATGGTTATATATGTTATGTAATATTATACGAGCTATATTATTGGTTAGTATTCATCTATACTATTGTTAGCCTTACATAACCTATTTTTATTCGTATTGAATAAACATATTCAGATTTCGTTTAAAATATTCAATGAAATTAAAAGTTACTTTAAATCAAATGTTCAACTTCGAAATCTGTAAACTATCAAATGAAATCTTAAGTAATCCTTTAAAGAATTAATTTTCAAAATAAACATCAATGATTAAATGCTCATAACCTGAATGTTTCAATAAGCAATTAATATATAAACTTTCTTTAAAGTAAATTCAAAGTATAGAAATCTAAGATAATTGGACTAAAGTAATAATCCAAAATTTAGAATAATAAGATCAAGGTGAAAGGATCTGAATGTGTCGGTACCATCAGAGAAGACTTCTCAAAGTAGGTACATGAGAGTTGAAGCCCCCATGTTCATTCTCCTCCTTCAGAATGAATGGTTCCCTCAGGTTACCGGGCATTGGTTTGTGACGTCACCAAGTATAACTGCGAAGTCGTCACCAAGTATGACTGTGAAGTCATCATCAAGTATGACTGTGAAGTCATCATCCAGTATGACTGTGAAGTCGTCACCAAATATGACTGTGAAGTAGTCACCAAATATGACTGTGAAGTCGTCACCAAATATGACTGTGAAATCGTCACCAAGTATGCTCCACTGCTCAGCCTTCTCGTCACCAGGCGTAGCTCGGCTTATCCTTTTCGGATCAACAAGTTACTTGTGTTGGATCTGGTTTGTTATTGCTCTGCTCCAGTTTCTCGAGAGATGTTTTTCAAGTTTTGGGAAAAAATAAATCATTAATTTAAGTATAATTAGGATTACATTTTTACCTAACTATTACTTTTAGACTTACAGTTGAAGGATAATATTACTATTTTACTATTGTTAAAACATGATTGTTTTAATTATTTCCAAAATTTTGTACAATGATTCTACAAAATTCTTTAATATTATAGTATTGTTATAATCCTTCAAGTAATATTATAGTTTGATAATATATATCTCACATAACATTTATTTCAAAATATACCTCATTCAGTTTACAATACATATTCCTATTATTATAAAACTGTAAAGAAGGGGTTAGTTTATATATATAACATATTTTTCACTTAAAACTAGGTTCATGAAAATCTTGGACACAATCAAAACTGTTATGTTTCTTTTTATTGTTACGTTACTTTACAAGATTTTCACTTATAGTGATAAATTCATAGTAAAATCAAGTAATTCACCTTCAACCGATGTCTTGCCCATAACGTCAGATCGTCAGATGGATGGGGTTCATTGCTTTTGGTTAGCCTCCTTTACGTGTGTTTCTGCAATTACAGGTGAACTTTACTAGCTTATACAAGAAACTTACATCTTACATAGATTATTTATCTACCATTACATTACATTTCATCAATAATTATAAGTGTTAGTCAACATAATTTTCTTAATTACTCTTAACTTACAAACACATAGTTATTTATATATATTTTATGTTTCACTAAACATCAATGCATTATATATATATAATTTACATTTCTTTAAACATCAGTGTATATTGTAGTTACCCTGAAGAGTTAATGTTATTGATCTAACCATTGAAAGAAATTAATTGAACACAAACTATGTCGTTTTTAAGCTATTCATTATAGTTCGTTATGTTCCTTTTATAATCATAAATTCTTGAACAGAATTAAATCTCATTAATTTTTTCATTTGTTTTAACTCAAGTTTAATGTATTCATTTACTTTTTCAAGTAATAATTTAAATATCATCAAGATTCTTGCTATCATGAAACTCAATACTCAAAAATATTTTCGTAATTCCCATTTATCATTAAAGAGCCTTTTACTCTTATTTCAGTATCATTAAACTTTTCAACAGTTTTCTTTATATTGAATCCACACATTATTTATTAAATCATTTAACTGTCCCTTTTAAACTCAAACTATTTAATTACATTTAAACTGCTATACTGAGTTTAATTAATAAATTCATTTATTTTTAAGAAATGAATCCATTCTATTCAATTGCTTTTATTATTTACGATTTCATTTTAATCCTTTTTATACTCATGTAAAATCAACTACATTCATTCTTTTATAAATCTTGAAATATTACGGTTCCCCCTTGAAATTTTTCTTTAGAAGAAGATTTTCTTCTCAGGGTATTTTCTGTACTCTGGTTGACCTTTGAATCTGCAATTACTGTTTTCTCTTAGTAATATTTACCCTTACAGTTTAGAATGAATATTCTTTATGTATTAGGAATATCCCTTTTTTTTCAAATATCAAAATATAATTAATTATACATCTTGACTCATATCTTTCTAATATATTTATCTCACAATTCCATGTATAATCACACTTAATTACACTTCAATCCATTATTGTAATCTTTTTTGGGGTCTAATTTTATTCTTCATTCTGAGAGGAATAAATAGAATGTTCGCCTAACTTATGTTTGGAAATTCTTTAGGGTCTATTTTATTCTTCATTCTGAGAGGAATAAATAGAATGTTCCCCTTAAGATTGGATCAAACATTTCCTTGGTTATATATTTATATATTATCATATATAAAAGTTTTAACGAACTATCTTTTTCAGCAATTATTTTAATTAACAAGTACAAACATTTTTATTTATCATCTTGAAAATCAAAAATTCAACATAAAATATTACACTTCTATTATAAATAAAAGAATTCAAATTAAATGTGAAATAATATTAATTGAAATATTTGCTTCGTATCTTGTTATCATTCAAATCATTCGTTAAACCCTCCATTTGTTATGGTGTTTCAAATATTAGTTCCTGCTACATCTTGGATTGTATTACAATATAGTTCATAGAGAACAGTAGATTGAATTACTTCATGTCATTTAATTATAAATAACTATTAATTCTTATTCATACATTGTTCTTTCAGGTTCTAATTCCCACACAAGTAATAACTTATATTACTGCAGTTCCTCAAATTTATTAAATTATGATATTACACTTATTTCATGACATTAATTCCATGATTTTATTTCGACGAAGAACCTGTAACTCATTTATTTATCAAACATTACAGTTATCATTAAAAGAAATCATCAAGAGCTCTCTTTCAAACTCATTTATTTATCAAATAATTAATTAAATAATTAATTATTATTTCTGAGTAACCTACTGGAATAATCACATTAATTCCTATATCTTTTATTCTCCATATAATACTCATTATTTTATTCATATTATATCCTTGCTATCGTCAACTATAGTGTTACTGACTGTTCCACCTCGACTAATTTTAATAGCTCTGTTGACAATAACTTCCCACTTGAAAATTTACATCGCTTCCTTCAAGATTACGTTTAGTCTTGACTTTTTACTAGTCAACTATTATAAAATCAAGTTTCGTTATATTTTTACGTTAAGTTATATTTTTATATATATAACGTTTGCTATATTTTATACTTTATTAAAAGAAAAATAGTCTTAAGATAATTGTTTTATCTCTTATACATTTATGTTCGATTGCTTGCATTTAATTCACTATTCAAATCAAGTCTTACAATTTAATTATAAAATTCAGCAAATCTTTGCTCTCATAGTATTTTCTTTCTCAGAATTATCGTCTGACAAATACAATTGTCTGAATTCACATCGTTTTTTATACGATTATTTCGTTCATATGAACTAATCACCATTGGCGATTATTATAAGTTATTATTCGTCACTGGAATAATTACAACAACTTCTTATTTAACGGATAATTATTTATACTCAATATATATTCAATATACGTAAACGGCATTGAATCTTTCTTATATCGTTGTTTCTTTCATTATTGAGTTGCTGGAGATTTTACGTTAAAGCATATAATTATTTAATTACGTTAAACAATAACCTTTAATCAAATCAATTATTTCTTACTTTTAATTATTACAGGAATATAGTTTGAAACTAGATCACATATTGATTATTTAGTATCAAACCTACTTTTCCCCTCTATGTTACCACATATTACCCGATATTACATTAACTATGGTTAAGCAGTATTAACCTCTAGGTAACTTTAAATCTCTTCAAAAATATTTAATATACAATATTAATATCAAAATAGTCATTTAAATATTCAAGATATATATATATATCTATATCATTCCTTGTCAATCTTTTAAAATGTTTCACTCTTTTTATACTGAGTCATACCTCTGAGTTTAATATTTACGTTTCATCATATTTACGTTAACTCATTATCTGACTTGATTGTCTTAAATCACTGAAACGATTGACAGGTTCTTTTTTCAAACCCTGCGATTATTACTATTTGAATAGGAATACATCATAATTATCAATTGACTTCATCCCTGAAAATTAGGTATGATTCGTTACATATGTACGTTACGTGCATATCATAGGTATTTCCGGTTTACCTGAAACCTTGTTTATTTTTATAAATATAAATTGACATTATAATTATCTATTGACTTCATCCCTGAAAATTAGGTATGATTTCGTCATATATGTACAATACGTGCACATCTTAGGTATTTGCGGTTTTACCTGAAACCCTTTTTATATTTTATAATATCACAACTCAATGTTGTATCTTAGGTATTTACGGTTTTACCTGAAACCCTTTTTATATTTTAAAATATCACAACTCAATGTTGTATCTTAGGTATTTACGGTTTTACCTGAAACCTCGTCTATATTTCATAATATGACAACTCATTTGACTTTCACTGACTTAAAGGATGTTTTGACCCTATAGTCAGATATTCACATTCGTGACTGTACTTTCGGTATATTTCTATATGATATAACCGTTTCTATGATATCAACTTCTCTCGATATCACTTTCTCTTGATATTACCTACTAAATAAAACAGCGTAATTTATAATTTCCAAAGATTTTTATCGACGTTATTGCTTTTTAAGCCACAAACAATAAATATCATTTCATTAAAATATGCAAAATTAATGAAATACGAGAATGGGTTAATTACTTCCATTCCAGTACTAAAAATATGGAAAATTACCTCGTTAATATAAATTAGGTATATCGTTACTTTACCAAATTCACCTTTGGTTATTTACATGACAAATTCACAGGTTATAAGACCCATTTAATTTATCATCAACTTGGAATATTTTTATTCTCCTTATCTGTGAATATACAGTTACATATTCCATCTGTATCTCTATTTATGAGTACACAGTTTACTACTAATATATTTGCAACTATGTATATTAGCTCATTTATACAACTTTCACTTTCTGAAACATACGTTCCATTAGTTTTCAATAATTTTACTTATAAAATAATTATGCAAAATAAATTAGATTTAAATGTCGTTCTCAGTCAGATGATTATAAAAGTACTGAAATACATGGTATTATTAGCCTGTCAAAATGTAAATAGTTTTCACTATCCCGACACATCTAAAATATTCTATGCAATTAATATATTCCCAGATTCAATTATATCTGTTAAAAGTTTATAACCTTTAAATGATACGCATTGACTAAAATTGTCATATCATCTTACTTTACTACTAACTGCGCTATTTGAGGCTACTGGTCTTTGACACTACTTTTTACTCCACTATTTGAGACTATGATATAAATCTATCATTCCCCCCCAGGAATGTAGTGTCATAACTACACTTTATATTACTATAGGAACATTCGCGGCAAGTTGTAACTATTTGTGTCGTATTTTGGTAAAGCCATTCTTTATTACATACTACCTTATCTAACAAAACCTTTCAATATACACTGTAAAGATTAATAATTAGTAAAGATTAATAAAGACAATATAAAATTCACAATACAAAAATATAAGTAGACATTATTATATTCCAGACACAAAATTCATTACAATATATTAACTTTAGGTTAAATAGTTAAATAGCATCACCTAATTTGCCTCTCGTTGTTTAGCTGCCTGTTTACCAGATGGTAGTGTAGATTATAAATCTCATGTAGGGTTGCCTCATAGCTCTCCTTTTTTCTGGAGTCATTCGATTTCTTCTGTTCTCCCGTTTAGATTGTAGATTTCATGAAGTATTGCCTCGTAGCTCTCCTTTTTTCTACTTGCGCTGTTCTTGTCCTCTTCTTACTGCCTTTCCTTCGTAATCCCTTGGGTGATTACCGCCAGGTAAAAGTGAGTTTCTGTCGCGATGTATTTTTGTCGCTGTTAGTACTTTGACGCTGTTAGTACTTTGACGCTAGTGAATAGCCACCTTCACTTAATTTGGCGTATCAGTGCTCAGCTCGAAGTTTGTGTTGCAGCTTGGATGATTGATTTTATTTATGCGCGCCGCTCGTTTCATACTCAGCTCAAATTTTCTCACCGGTCTTTAGAATATTAATGGTATTCTAGAACAGTTTTTATAGTTAACTGCTGTTAACTTGAAAAGTATCCTTTCACATGTCATGTGAATCTTTTCTGTTGCTTTTCCTTCCCTTTTTTATGAAGTGCTGCAGGACTTCCGTATGTGAGTTGAAAGGGTGTGTTCTCCCATATGTGATGGAAGAGTGTGTTCTCCCATCGGCATTGTAGAGTTGCTCCCGTAATGTCCTTTTATCGGAAGGAGTGTGATTGGCTAGTTCACTCGCATTTCATTCAATGCTTACCTAGTGATTAACACTGTATAACACTAGGGTTTCATAGTTCTGGTTTTGTACCCTCTTTATCACTGACACTGTCTTTCCAGCTTTCCTTTTACTTCTCTAAAAATCTTTAAACCATTTATATTAAGTCAGTTCTTTTCGTTAATAGATTCTAACCTCTTTTTTCCTCCCTCTTTTCTTCAAGACCGTTTGAAGATGCCAATATTAAATTGCCCTTTTCCTATGGGATTGATAGTAAATTATCACCTATTTTCTAAGTAGATGAGGCTTGTTAATAAACTTATCCCATAGAGCAAAATAAGTCTCCGGGTTCGTTACAATTGTTGTATTATCTTAACTTGAAGAGATTTAGAGGTAATTGATTGAATTCTATTAAACTGACAAATGACTAAACGGTAAAAGTTTTTAGGAAGTAAATTAAACACAAGGAAGTTTTAAATGGGTGTACTTATATTAAAGTTCGAATAGTACAGAGTTCTAAGACTTACGCACAAGTCTTCAAATAACACAACACAAGTTTTAAATAAACTAGCGGTTGAATAAACTTAAGGGTTTAAAATAAACAAGGGTCTGAGTTGCCAACTCACGAAACCTGTGGATGGACAAGTCCGACCGGACTTGGTCCGACCAACCAGTCTTCAAGAGACCATCGCGAACTATGAACACTTTAGTTAGGTGCCAATGGTATTTAAAGGATGAACTGGAGAGTCCAACCTTCCAGTGAGTGAATAAACTTCTGTTAAGGTACTGATAGTACTTTTCAAAGATGTTTTTCTACTCACTGCAGATAGAAATAACACACAATGCATTATTCAAATTTAACACGCTAGTGGTAATGGCTTTCTATACGATTAACATATAGATCGATCAGATTTACTAATAGTTCATTTTAGTGAAACCTGATTTGCTAATAAACATCCAAATTTAAGCATACTATTTCAGAGTCCTGTTTAACCTATACATGATCAGAAATGTTGCAAGTTCCTAACTATTAATTAAGTATTTCAATTAGAATAATTGAAATACTTGCTTAATTCCTTTTAAATTAATTAAGTATTAGTTTCAATTCTATCTATAGAAAAAGAACTCAATATTCTAAGTTGTATAACTGATTTACAAAGTTCATGAAGTTATATAACTTTAGTACAAATTATAATGTTATATTCTGAGTTACAAGTTATAGCTCTGGGTTACAAGTTATAAAGTTATGTTCTGAAGTTACAAGTTCAAAGCTATTCGTTTATAATTATATTCGAGCTCCTAGCGAGAATAACATGACCATAAATTTAAATAGCATTTCCTTCTAATGAACAGTGTACAAGATTAAAAAGATTATGTCTGATTAAATGATTATCAAATTATAGAAATTGAAAGATTAAGTAAAGATACAAGTTCAGCGTATTAACAATCTTTCTATTGTTAATAGTATTTGAGTAATAGTGCTAATAAAATGTATTCATCAACTTTTTAGCTAATAGTTTGATTTTCTTTTAGGCACTAAATGAAGATTACTTGTTTGAATAGTATAGAGCGGCGTTTACACTATCAGTTTTGACTGTGGACGTGACTGTCAATTACACCTCTCCACCCTCGTAGTTTCGGTGACTGACGTTCAGACTATAAAGAGTTGGCCAGTTTTGCTGAACGACACACATTGGCTTTAGTCACCAGAAAAAACTTTATATTATATTTAATATTTGTTTATATTGTATATTTGTTAATATTTAAATTGTACTACATCAAATTCATATAGTTATCACAATGTAACTTAATGAAATAGCATATGTAAATCAAAAATGATCTTGATTATCATTGTTCAATATTCATCTTAAAATTCTATATCAATATCAATAATTAAAAATAATTCAATGCGTTCCAGTTACATTACTATTTATTTACTAGGAAATTATTGTGAAATGTTTCTCGTTCATCCTATTTTTATTTAAATTAGCTATGATCTCTTTCAATGAAATTTTCATTATTATTCATTTTCATAAAAAATAAAAACTGTCCTTAATACACAATGGTTCATCATATTTAAATTATGAAAAAGTCTAAATAAAATGAGGACTACTGTCGCAGACAACCTTTCATCATCGCACACCTTGTGTGACTGACAATCACTCTGACTCAACTCGTCAACGTATGCCTAGCATTGACAGATTTTATAGTGTGAATGACATGAAGAGAGCAAAAGAGAGCTACTTTTGTGGTGAGGTGGGAGAGAATGTTGTGATTGACACTCACGTCCACAGTCAAAACTGATAGTGTAAACGCCGCTTTACTACCCTCCACAATACTATACTGGTAACCCGATTGATGAAAACACTCAGGAAAGATGTCTGATGACGAAGATAAAAAACCCGAACATTCGATGGTGAATAAACATGAGGAGATTCACATGACAACTTTCAAAATTTCACCATTTAATGAGACGTCAGTTCAAGGTTGGTTTAGACCTTGAATCTCAATTCAAACTTCATAAAGTCACTTGTCACGAACCAGGTTTCTACATGTGGCCATTACTTTGCCTTCAACCCTAGTTGAAATTTTATCTTCTGAAGTTATGGACGGAGAAAATTAATCATCTTAAAAACTACAATAATTGATATCTTTTAAAACCAAACCTGAACTTTTTCAACAACTGATAAAGGAGACGTCAATGGCAGGTAGACCCTCATTATATCTCCAAAAAATTGAGAAGCCTTGCAAGTAAATTTGGTGTAAGAGATGATCTGATTAGATATCAGTTCATTCAAGCATTACCAAGGAATATAGCACCGGCTTTAGCAACACAAAAGAATTCTTCATTCCTTGAACTCGGTAATTTGGCAGATGAATTAATGCCAATTATCTGTAGTGAAGCTCAATTTACTATAAACACAATACAGTATGAAAAGAAGACTAACAACAATAACGGTTCAAATTTTCCTTATGGTTTGAAACCATACAGAACAGGTCAGAAACCAAAAATCTGTAAAGCTCACCTTTATTACGTAAAAGACACCCGAACATGTAAACCATGGTGTAAATTCCCCAAAGGTAATAAGAAACCAAGAGTTCTTCCATCATCACTAAATTTTTCACCGGCTCTTTCACATTAAAACAACTTATCATCTGCAATTGGACAGCCGATTAAAACTAACGGTGGGGCTATGACTGGTGTTTCAATATAAAACCTTAGACGAACATTTCAGTGGAATTTTGTAATTGCTGACACAACTTGCCCCATATTCGGTAGCGATTTTCTTTCGCATTATGAACTAATTGTTGACTGTTCTCAACGCCGAATTATTGACAAAAATACAAACCTTGTTACATTGCAATTTCTAAATGTTCTGCTAAAGAAGTAGTATACATATCGTCAGAGATGGGCGAAAAGTACATCGAAAGTACTTAAGTACTAAGTACAAGTACTCGTAAATCAATGTACTTGAAGTAGTTGCCCAAGTACTCAAATTAAAAAGTACTTTCAAAGTACAAATACCAAGTACTTTTTAAAGTACTTAGATGTACCAAGTCATTTACTATACAATTTAAAAATAAAAACTAATAATTTATACTGTTAACTCTGATAGTACATCTTCTCAGTGACTCTTTTCTCTGATAGTACATCATCACAGTGACTATTTTCTCTGATAGTACATCATCACAGTAACTATTTTCTCTGATAGTACATCATCACAGTGACTTTTTTCTCTGATAGTACATCATCACAGTGACTCTTTTCTCTGATGGTACATCATCACAATGACTCTTTTCTCTGATGGTACATCATCACAGTGACTCTTTTCTCTGATAGTACATCATCACAGTCACTCTTTTCACTGATAATACATTATAACGGTGACTCTTTTCTCTGATAGTACATCATCACAGTGACTCTTTTCTCTGATAGTACATTATCACAGTGACTCTTATCTCTGATAGTACATCATAACAGTGACTCTTTTCAATGTACCTACGCGTTTGGCAAATATCGGTTGCGATATCTAGGTATCATAAAATAATTATAGGCATTATACTTCAATTGGTCGATATAGCTCATGTACATGATCGTAATTCAGAATACATAAAATATCATCTTCACATAAAATTATACTATGTCTTAGTTTCGATTCTACTGTTTGACAAACCATTTTCCAACATGTTGGACCTCTTTTGGCTCTTCGAACTCTAGGTTTTATTGTTTGACAACACTAAAATCCAACAGTTTTTATCCAGTTTGTTAGTGTGTACGGTGCTGTAAATACATTTCTAGATGGGAAAAAGATTCAATTTTACAGAGATTATAGAACGAATCTATTAGAATCTCCTAAATCCAATTGGCAACATCTAGCAACTGTAGCGACATCGTCGTAAGTTTGACTGTCATTTTATTATAAAGGGAAAAAATGTACTTTATAAGGTACTCTTTACTTGGAAAGTAACAAGTACTTGTAAAAAGTACTTGTAAGTAATTATTCAAAGTACATTTTACAAAGTACTTACTTGGCATTTAGTACTTTTACTTGGTACTTGGGAAGAACAATCCCGCCCATCTCTGCATATCGTTACGAACGATTTATGGTCTCAATTGCCTCAAGTTCAGAAGATACTACAGAAGTACGGAGATACATTGTCACGTCAAATTACCAAAAAGTGTGTTCCTGAGAACACTGTAAAACACTCCAATAGCACAGGATATGCTTAAAAACTACATTTTGTAAGACGAGGCATCTATCAACAATGAAGTACGAAGCAGCTAAATCGGAGTTTCAACGTCTTCTCTACGCTGGTATCGTGCAGCCATAAAATTCACCACGAAACTCGCCAGATCCACATGGTGCCAAAGAAAGACGGAAGCTTCAGGATTTGTGGTGAATATAGATCTTTAAATGCTAAAACAATTATTGATAGATATCTAATTCGTCAAGTTCATTCAGCAAATTATCAATTGCATGGGAAGCGTGTATTCTCTGAGTTAGACCTAATTAACGCTCACCATCAAAAATAACATTGATATTAGCAAAGCTGCTGTAACGACACCTTTATATATATGCCATTTAATGGGCTTAAAAATGCTGCTTCTACGTTACAATGATATACGTACAATGTGTATGATATACAATGGACCAATTGTTTCTAGATTGCGACTTGGTTTTTGTATACTTAGACGATATTTTGATATTCTCTAATAACGAAGTAGAACATTCTGAACATTTATATACCGTTTTCCGAATTTGAAGCGAAAGTAACTTAAAAATTTCCTTAATGAAGTGTCAATTTTTCGATAAATCTTTAAGCTCTAAGGATATAATATTAGTGAACAAGGAACAAAAATTACAGAGAGAAAGATGATCGAAATTGTAGATTTTCCAGTGCCAATTATGTCACTATCATTGCGTCGATTTTTAGGCATGGTAGGTTTCTACCGTAGACTAGTTCCTAATTTTGCTTCAATAGTTTATCCTCTAACAGTCTAACTGAATATATTAGAATAAACCCTAATTGCAAATCGTCAATTTTTTCAGACGATTAGAAAAATACATTTGATAAAGTTAAATTCAAATTGAGTAATATTAAACCATTATCTTTTCAAAGTAATAAATGCACTAACTGTCAAGTAGTAGCCGATAATTCTAGTTACGCCGTGGGTGCATTGTTGCATCACATTATAGCCCAGCTAACATTTCATCAAAAATCCCTCGGCGTACGCCGTCGTAATTTGAACGTGGGGTACATCTGAGATGGATTTTCGCCGTGGGGTACGACGTGGGATGACCTAAAATCCCACGGCGGCACGACGGCTATCCCTCGTAATCTGCACATCGTCCCCACGGCTATAAACAAGGCGTGCCGCCGTGGGGTACACCACCCCAGCAAACAGTGGTACATCTAGCCAATGTCTAAATGATGCAGGCATCCGACCGTAGCCAGCAACGGCCAACATTGGTTTACTATCTTGCAGTTACTGAAAGACGTCGGCGAGATGCTGGGTTAACGTACCCGTGCAACCAGGCCAATGTCGGCAACGAGCGGCAAAGCGTCTGTGTGCAGTCATCATTTAGATGATGGCTAGTATCGATACAACGATGTTTGCCAGGATCTTTTAGATGGCGGCTAGTAGTTGCATAAAGATGTCGAACCTAAAATTGCCTAAATTTGGAATATTACAAATTATAACTATTGGATAATGTTCCATTATATATATTATAATGACTTCTGAAATTAAGTAAAATTGATAAAGGAAAGACAAATGAAATAATACAGCAGATGTCTTTTAAATTCATTTCACACATTTTATCACTTCTGTTTCGTGTTAAAGCCTCTCTTTCTACGGAACAAATGCTTGGGCATCAGAGTGTAGACATTCTTTGAGGGCCTTCTCCACTGTGATGGTTCCCCCTGTGGGTTATCTCATCAACTGTGAAACCTTATAACGGTCCACGGTATGGGTTACGTGTGATTAGAAACTTACTCTGTATCTTATCTTTCAGATTCCTTTTTCTCAATGTATCTCTTTCTACTAAATACTCATGGTCCCATGCCCTAGAACCACCTTGCCAATATGGTTCCGACCTCAGGCTTCTGGTCCATGCTTAACTGTATTTAGGGTGAATAAGAAGTTTAAATAAAACTTTAAAGAGATTGTATTTCTGTATCAAGCAAATATAACTGCACTGTGCACTTCACTAAAACACTCACAAGTAATTGTATTTTTTTTTATTATTATCTAAAGAAGGTTTGCTTCTTCTGGCAGGGGGTCTTTAAAAAAAAAAAAAAAAAAAAAAAAAAGTCTCACTAACTAAGACTTGAGATTAGATGTTGATCTCATGCGAGCCAATTGGTAACTAACTTTGAATGTTCCTTACACATAATCATATAGGTTTGCGAGAGCAGTTATGCATACACAATTAATGTGTTTGCATCACCACATCGCTCCCCCCTTCCGAAAATTTCAAAGTTACAATTCACATTTTTCCAAAACTACCAGCTGGCTTGTCTACACATTGTTACCCAATAGTTAACAATGTTCAGATGCGCACTCTGTTAGTGGAAACATGTGTATTGGATCTCTTGAAATTTCTCGAACCGGCTATAAGTATATTATTAGCAAATTGAAAAATATTAGTTTAATTCATTCTAGAAATATTCCAGAAGTACAGTGCATCCATAACATTTTCATAAAATTTTTATCTAACCTATACAATTTTAATTTTTGCTTTAACAATATTTTTTATTTATTACTAAATATGTTAAGTTATTCCTACCTACTATGTCTCAGTTCAAAATAAATATTTTTTTCATTTTATAAATGTAAAAACTTGCCTAATCTATTTGAGATCTCACCTCGCCCCTCCTAATATTTAGAAAATTATTCTAAATATTATCAGAGTCTTTGATCACTCCAATATATTACACATAGTTGTTATTTCATTTACATTTAAAAAAAAATTTATAATCCGAAAAAAAAAAATTATTATAAAAATATATTTTATTTAACTTAGTTTTGTTTTATTTTAATAAAATTCCTACTTTATTGATAAAGAGGATTATTCGTTATATTTATCATATGTTATGATATCGTATTTTATGACTTTTTAATCAATATATATTCTTTTTTATGAATTTTGATCATCTTTATCAAATTTTGAGACAGTCTTAATCCTTAAAAATAAACATTAAAATTAACATCGAAAAAAAAATTTAAACTTTGAAATTAAATTCAATTGAAAACGATTATTGTTTAATTTTCACTTAAAATTACCCAAACTTAAAATTAAAAACTTAAGGTAATGGTCTAATTTAATTTGACTTTTTAAATTTTTTTCCTAAATGCTACTCGACCTTTTAATATTAATTTTGCCTTTTGTTTTTTATGAGGCATTATAATAAAATTTGTCGCCTGAATGTTGATTGCCTGATCATTAAAGTAATTTACCGTCCCAATTAGTTTCCTTGTTCTAAAGGGCTCCTACTTTTAATTTGATTAAATGCCTCCGTCGCCATTTTTGATTTCAAACTTCGTATCTCGTACATCTTCATGTCCTCATCGGACTTAACTTTCTTAGCGTGGGTGTACCCACATACCATGATTACTACCATTAATAATGTCAGAATTAAAACCAACACATCGCTAAATAAATCAGGTATTAGGTCATACTGGGTTGTCCCCATATTTTTTATAGTCTCCTCTAAGTGAGCCTTATTCATTGATGTCGACTTCTGGATCAATTCTACGACAGAGTTCAAATCAAAGTTGCTTTGCGTTTGCCCCATTCTGTCAGCTGTTTTCTCACGACCTTGAAATATATGTCAGTGTGTCAAGTAGTTACAGCAAACGTTTTTCACCGGCTGTGAGTGGCTGAGTGTCTGAGGATCAGTCACTGGCTGGGTATGGCTGAGAAGCTGTCAATGGCTGGGTATGGCTGAGAAGCTGTCAATGGCTGGGTATCCCAGTTAAAATTCGGTGCAGTATAGCAGACGTTTTACTGTAGTTTATGGCAGTCTCAGCATTTCTAAACAGCGCTCAGCAGATAATCTCTGCTTTCTACAAATGTTTACCGCGACCTACGGAGGCCACGGCAGTATAAGTACGAGATAATCTTTGGAGGTTTGACGCGTTATTATCTGCCGAAAACTCTGGAGAACAGAGCATAGAAAATCTTCAGAGTTTATAGTCGATAATATTGGCTAAAATCTCCAGAGATTGAAGCACCACATATTGCTCATGAATCATAATCCAAAAAATTAATTTGAACAAAAATACAACTTCTTTATCGATAGTGTAGCTAATAATAGGTAATAATAGCTATAGTTAATTAATTGGTGGATAGCCCTAATATAAATTAAACATTAATCACTATTGTTCTTGGTACTCAGCTATGGTTTGGCTCATTCAGTTTTATATTAAATCTATTGTTACCTAATATTTATTTAACCACGGATATCATTGAGTAATTTGTATGCGTTTTTATATTTCTCATTTGTCAGAGTGAACCACTAAATTAACACTTATAGAAGATCAAAGCAATAGTGAAGTCTGACAATGTTGATATCAGGCTTTATCAGAAAACAGTTTTTCTGTATCTTCTCACTGAATGAACTGACACAGCTCTCATCAGACTCACACATCGATCATGTAGGTTCTAATAGTACTTCCATGCGTACATATGACTGAGAATCGTAGTTACAGGAGACATTCTTAAATAATTTCCATGAATATCAAAGTGCTGATGCTTGATTATAGATAAAATGATTTATAAAGATAAATTATAATTTATAAGCATACTAAACTACCATTTCATATAATGTTTTCAATTTATAAGATATTAGGTAATTATTTACCCTGATGTAGGTTATTATTTGTCGAATTAAACTTTTGGCATGTGAGAATATATAAAATATATCATAGGTATATGGAATATATAATGACATTCTTATAAACAAGCTGACTTTGGCTTTAGTTTAATAAGTTTACTCAAATATTTATATATTGTATATAATGCATACAGATACTGCATATATATAGTAAGTACAGAAAATGAATTTGGTTCATCTAACAACGACTCAATATTATAAGTGAAATAATTGCAATAACTAACCAGTTAAAATTATATACTAATATTATTATAACATTAATCATGTATTTGTTCTTCATCCGCGCCATTTAAATATGTATATTGGAATACAAGAATACCAAATAACACGAAATCATTATTGAAAAAATCGGTCATTCTTAACAATTATTTAAAGATAAAATCATTTCCATGCTGAAATTATTAAAAACAGGGTTGCAAAACGAAATATATAGAACAATTATTTTGTACGTTCTAAAGAAAAATATCGGATTTTTTTATTGAGAACCATTGAACCTGCCGTATTTTAAATAGTTTCTAGTTTAAAATAAGGTTCTGTGGTGATTTAATGTTTTAAGTTATTAATTTATTGGTGAAAGTGAAATTGTGTATCTATCATGTGTATAGTATTTAAGAGTTCAGTGGTTATTGTATCCTATTGAAAAAAAAAAAATAGTTATGCTTGGCTATATATTATATAATATAGCCTATAGCTAATTTGTATTTTTTTGGGTTTTGAAATTCACTACCTACGGTCCTACCTAACTACCTAGGTGCCTACTCATAAACCAGTTATCTATCTGACAATAAATGATTTTTCACCTAGCTATGTATAATGTACTAGCACATAGGTATCAGGAAATGCACTGTAACTTGTACTCCAAGTAGCCTATGTCCAAGTTACTCCCACTGTGACTTATCTATGTACTAGCTACCCACAGCCAACAGGCGACTCAAGTTATTAGTTATATAGTACTATTGATGTCAGTTAAGCAAATTAGTTGGCTTCTATTTTAAATGGTCCACTCGTCCACACATTCTGATAGCTATACCTTAGCCATGTTTCAAAGTGTGCACTGTGAACAAAGTCGCCAGTATAGCCTATATTGATACGTATCTAAAACATGAGCGGCACACCAGATCACGGCGCACCCACCATACGTTCTATTAGATAGATCATAGGTAGATTGAAAGATGATTTATGATAGGTAGCTACCTATCCTATGTAGAAATGTAGTGAATTTGATATTTGTTGTTTCAAATTTATGACTGATGTCTGATGGTACCTGAATGATGTGAATCCACAAACAGTCTGTATTTGGTTTACAAAATTCCAATTACTTTTCCAAAAAGCTGAAAGAAAAATCAGAAAAATACATACCTACCTAGTACCTACCTATTTCATGATAGATACTAAGATAGCTATTTGAATGAGCCACCAACATTTTTTTTATTTACCTAGCAACCAAAAATAAAAAATATAATGGTAAGTTGGTAACATTATAGTTATACTAACATAGGAATAAATAGCTAAATTCCACAGACTTTACTAGTACAATATTATTTTCGAAGGGGAAAAATTCCACTGACAAGTGGATGGAATTTACCATGAAATACAATCTGGGCATTATACCAGTCTGTATTTGGGGCACAAAATTCCACTTGACTTTTTAAAAGTTGAAAAAATCCACTATAAATTTCTATTAATTTGGCTGATCCAGCAACTTTTTTCTAACTTATCCACCAAGAATCAATGGTAACATAGGATTATTGGAATAAATGGCTATTAAAATCCAACGACTTTGCCAGAATATTATTTTCAAAGGGCAAAAAATTCCACCGACATGTCTGTGAAAATTACCACAAAATACAGACTGGGACACTAATTGAGTCAGAGAGATAGATATTCTAGGTATATTGAATTTTCTTCTATAGTTTTGAATTCATTCCTACCTATGATCTATCCAGAATGCAGGAACTGGTAAAGTGTTCTCCAAGATATCCTACATTTTGACTGCTGTTCTCAGTAAAATACATGTAAATGTAGGAGGAAATTATTGATTGTTTGCACAGAAAATGTTAAAATGTCATATATTCTGCAGACTGGCTAGTACCTATACAAGCTATATCTATTTACCTGAATTTTACTTTGATCATTAAAAGAGATCTCTGTATTATTGTATACAAAATATGCCAGTTAATCTGTTGATGCCAATTAATTGACCCTCAGCCTTACATAATAAATTACATTTGTAAAGGTCAAAACTCAGATATGTTTAATTGGCTTAATGCCAGTCTACAGAATATGGGACATTTTTAACATTTTCTGTAATAACAGTCTGAACAGTCCTTAGTTTTCTCCTATATTTGCATTAATTTTACTGAGAACAGAAGCCAAAACAGAATATTTTTTGGAGAACAGTTTACCAGTTCCTACAGTCTGGGCTTAATGTTTTGATTTAATTTAATTTCTATGTTCCCATGTTAATTTGGCCTAAAATTTTAAGAAATGAGCCAAAATTGACATGTCTCAGAATCTTTAAATTTTGGCTTGAAATTGGCTAACAATCTGCCAGTCTCTTGAACATGGCATGATGATTATTCAGATTATATAAGATGCATCTTGACAGTTTCAATATATTTAGGTACCTATTCTCATGTAAATTTTGGCACTAGCTATATTTAGAGTGTCAACATAGTTTTAGAATTTAGATAAATGGAGCAGTAAAATTAGGTTACTTTCACTAGAAACCTTTCTTTGACTGACGGAGGTCGCTTTTCTTTGACGGAGGTCGCTTTTCTTTGACGGAGGTCGCTTTTCTTTGATGGAGGTCGCTTTTCTTTGACGGAGGTCGCTCTTCTTTGACGGAGGTCGCTTTTCTTTGACGGAGGTCGCTTTTCTTTGACGGAGGTCGCTTTTCTTCCATGTTACAAACCAGTCTGCAAAACATGCACAATCAGTCTTCAAATATTTAATTTTTGGAGCAAAAGATTTTTAAATTTCTCTCTAAAATGGCCAGAAATCTCAAAACACTCTCCAATAATTACCTGTAAACATAGGAATTGATTAAGAAATTCTCGCCAGATAATTCAGGACACTAATTTCAAGGCCATAATAGTCACCGGATATATTTCACAACTTCATGCATCTTTTGCAGACTGGGTTACAGAGTATGTCAGTTAAAGCCAATTAATTGGCTTAAATTTCAAGAGGTCAAAATTCAGATATGTCTAATTGGCTTAAAATTTTGAATTAATTCCTATGTTCCCATGGACGCAGGAGGTGACTATTTTTTGACGAAGGTGACTATTTTTTGACGCAGGTGACTATTTTATGACGCAGGAGGTGACTATTTTTTGACGCAGGAGGTGACTATTTTTTGACGCAGGAGGTGACTATTTTTTGACGCAGGAGGTGACTAATTTTTGACGCAGGAGGTGACTAATTTTTGACGCAGGAGGTGACTATTTTTTGACGCAGGAGGTGACTAATTTTTGACGCAGGAGGTGACTATTTTTTGACGCAGGAGGTGACTATTTTTTGACGCAGGAGGTGACTATTTTTTGACGCAGGAGGTGACTATTTTTTGACGCAGGAGGTGACTATTTTTTGACGCAGGAGGTGACTATTTTTTGACGCAGGAGGTGACTATTTTTTGACGCAGGAGGTGACTATTTTTTGACGCAGGAGGTGACTATTTTTTGACGCAAGGTTACACCCCTATTTAATTATCTCGTCTATTCTTCTATTAGCAACATGTGTAGAATTTTAAGTGCACTCTCCTGTTACAACTTAAACTAATGCATTGAGTAGAAAAATAGTGCTTAAGTCATAGTTCAGAGATGGTTCCGTTATTTGATCATGATGGCCATACTTAAAAAGATGATGCTGGGTGGTTATTATATACTATATTATTCAGAGTCAAAATCCTTGCTCATTCACCAGTGTCATTGTTTTGAGTCCTTTGACCAATGAGATATTTTACAAAGTATCTCAAATGGTCAGATAATCCAAGAAACTTTGATAGATATTTGAATTTAAAGCATATTTTTCCCTCCCATATTGTCATGCTAAAACTCATTAATGTTTAGGACATTAAATAGAAATTTGCATAGTATGGAAGTGGCTAATATCACTCCTATTTATTTAGATAACTGGTGTTCTATCAATTATCTACCTATGTTCTTGTGTTAATTTTCATATTTATACAGTGTGATCATTATTAAAAAATTATACATAGCTAACTCAAATTGTGAGTTTGTTCTATGATAATCTGTATTCCTCCCTCTGGATATTGTTACTAACTAGGCTATTTTTATATGTTCATGAATTTGTTTGTTATATATGTCAAAACTTTTGTTTTTCTTTTCAGGATTATAATTATTCAACACATTCCAAAAGGAAACTAGTTTAAGAAATTTTGTATGTATCAAACAATCAAGGATATTCAGTTCAAACTATAACATGTCTTTAGATGATGAAGAGGACATGATGCTATTCAATATGAAGTATTGGGTAAGTTCAGCTCTCTTTTCAATCTTAAATAAAATAATTGACAATGGAATTTACTAGAGATGCACCGATACCATATTGTTAAATGATACCAGTACCAAGTCCAATACCAGTTTTTTTTAAAGTATGATATTCACAAGTGTTACTTGCTCAGTGTAATACCTATAAATTTCATTTGTTAGAATATTTTTGTGTTATTGCAATTAGCTAAAGTGAACCTAGTTTCGAACTACAGTGTACCTAGTTTCGAACTATAGTGTACCTAGTTTCGAACTATAGTGTACCTAGTTTCGAACTACAGTGTACCTAGTTTTGAACTACAGTGTACCTAGTTTTGAACTACAGTGTGCCTAGTTTTGGACTACAGTGTGCCTAGTTTTGAACTACAGTGTGCCTAGTTTTGAACTACAGTGTGCCTAGTTTTGAACTACAGTGTGCCTAGTTTTTAACTACGGTGTGCCTAGTTTTGAACTACGG
>CANNZV010004268.1:0-17293 GCA_947561585.1 Caprella mutica
ATAAAAAAATATGAGCTGTGATTTTATTTGTCGACTTCTTCATTATAAAAACAATTTTTATTATATTTAAAACTTCTACACACAAAAAAGAATAATATAATGGAGAAGAAATAATTATATTAATAGATAGAGTGACCGTTAATTTTAAAGAATTGTAATTAAAAACATTCAACCTCGTAATGGTATTTAATTTCTGCATCGGAACCAAAGGTTACATTGCTGACGTCAAAAGTCAAGTAAGTACACGAGATCTTAGGAGAAGCAGTCAGAATGGAAAGTGGCTCATTGAACAAAGTCAACTACCACCTATCAGTGGCAAGCTCATGGATGCAGAAAAGCTACTCACTGAATACATTCACTTACAAGAAAATGTTATGAAAAGATGAGGTTTATTGAATTAAAGGAATAAACTAAGCAGGCTAACTTTATATTATCAATAAAGAATTCCATTTATTAAACAGTTCGAAACCATTAAAATTATTATGAAACACTCTAAATATCAGGTATAAATAACAGGTATCATGAAATTAGTAAACTGTCAATTATTTGATTGTTTAAAAATATTTACCAATTTCAGTCAACTGACTTTGTCCGACAAATAGAAGTGACGAATTATATTCGACTGCCTAACTGATGTTGGCAAACAAGACCTCTGCCTGAGTGATAAGACAAGAACAAACAGCAGAACAAATATCAAACACAGAAGTCAATATCAATAAGTTCCAATATTATAAATCGTTTGAAATATGATTTCAAAGACGTAGGTTGAATGTTCAATTTAAATCATTCAACAAGTTGTTTTCTTATTGGTATTAATAAGATACAACGGCAGAAAGAAAACAATCATTCCTAGTTTGTATTAAGAAATACGCTTTAAAAAAAATCCAAATATTTAGGATATTTTCAAATGATCTGAACAATATAGCTTTAAATAGTATAAAGGCAAATCTCCTATTAAACTTGAAATAGGACAAACTAATATTCATATAGTAGTCTAAATGTATAGGGAATATTAAAACATTTATTAGGTTTTTAGATTTTTGCAATGAAATAGGTAAAGTTTTTAGCTCCTTGCTAGAAGAACCAGTTGGCGATTCACCAGAAGTTAATTCTAGCTTCTAATTTGTGGATATTGTCTTGGTTCACTTGGAGCAACCAAAACTACTTCCACAGAATTCCCACAGATTGAGTTTGTTGCCTGCCTGAATTTCCCAGGAGAAAACATAGAATGGCTCAGTTTCTAAACTAGTCTCAAAGAGAAGTCCTTCAGCGCCCGCCAACTAACAACAACATTGTCATCTCAACTCATAATGAATTTAATTAAAACACGTGATACAGTACAAGCTATGGGAATTTGGGATGTATAATTCAATTGACACAATGTAGTCCACAGTACGCAAGATGATGTACCGTGTGATTAAATTAAACAGACTAATGGGAAGCAGAATGAGGATTTCATGGCCTAAACGTGGTTCCTAAAGACGCTATTACTTCTCAAATATATCCAGTTTGTTAATTTAAAGTTGAACTAATACGCCTGGTAATTAATGTTAAAAACTATATTAATTAAAAGGATGTTAAAATTGTTATAAACTATAATAATAACCCAAGAAAATCGTTAAAAATGCTGGAATAGCCAGTTAGATAAAATAATTTTCAAAGTGCAGTTACAGTGTATTAAAAGTTTTGAAAGAAAATGTTAATTTTATTTCTTATATAAACATTACAAAATGAAAACTTTTGTACAAGTTTTCAGATAGCCACAATTTAGGTCCGCTAGGACTTTCATTCCAAAAGTTTCTGGAATTTACTTACTATACGAGGTACTCGAATAATATTACAATAAAACAATAGCATCACAAGGTAAGAACTATTTCTTTCAGAGTTACAATTCTCTATCTATGTAGTTAGGTACAATAATGGTTATTGTATATTATAAAATAAAGTAATTAATTTAGTAAACTAATGTACATCCTTCTTGTTTCTAATAGAAATATATTGTTTTTAAAAAGAAATGTATAGCGTACATATTAAATTAAGTGAAAAAATAAAAAATACAAGAAGTGTCAGCCGTGTCCTGATGATAAATAGAAATCTTTCTATTCGAAAGCTTGAAACATGAAATAACCTTCAACGCTGAGTTTAAATAAACTCTGATAATAAGGATTTCAAGTTGAATATGAATCTTTTAAATCAAACAAGAAACGTTGCTTCTGCACTGAGGTACGAATTATCGATCAGTTTCACATCTTCGGTCATATAAGAAAAAACTATATAATAATTGTTATTTTATTTTTATTTTATTGGTATCCATGATACCTGCAGGTATAATAGTTACCAATAAAAAATAAAATAAAAATTATAATATCGTTTTTTCTTATATGACCAAAGATGTGAAACTGACCGATAATTCGTAATTTACCCTACTGAGGTACGAACTGTACAGGCTTGCAAGAGCTAACAATCAATGTCCTTAGCAGGCAATTATAACGGCCCAACACGTCGCTAGACTGCACCGAAATCGTTTAATCTTACCAATTAACTGGCTTCTCTCATACGATGAAACTACAAACGAAACAAAATGGCTTATTATTCCTCTATACCAACTCGCAGTAATAAATAGGTAATCGAAGAAAAAGAAAAGTATTACATAATTAATTTACTATAGTAGGGTTTCAAAGTCTTCTTTAGAACCAAAGGCCATATCGCTGATGTCAAAAGGAAAATAAATTCAGGAACTGGAAGAAGCAGTTAGAATTGAAAGTGGCTTTATGGATGCAGAAAAGCTACTCCGTGAATGCTGTCACTTAACAAGGAATTTTATGAAAAGTGTGCCCTTACGGGTGGAAGAGGAAAATGAAGAGGTGTTAGTAAATGAAGCCCGACCCTACGTAACACAAAAATTTAACCCTCCCCTAAAATTGCAAGAAGCATTAACAAAGTATTGTATAATTACCCAATGGAAGATAGTAGGACTGAAGTGATCTACGTGATGGCAATGTCAACATTTACTATGCAGTTACCACCATTGTATCATAACAGTACCTTTAGAATCCGTCAGTTTATTGACTAGCACCAAACATTTCCCTTGCAATTAGATGCATCAACACAGCTACAATCTACCACTTAACGGATTAGTGCCTTAACTTACAGGCAAGCTGAGAGATCTTCTGGCAATCGCAAAAACAACTTACAACTTCCATAACTATTTATCAAGTGAAGTCATCTTTAGTTGATAAGCACCCAACGGCTTTCAAAGAACAAAATCATTAAATTTTGGTAATACGAGGGGGCTCCTCACTGACTTGAATAGAATCTGCACTCAATGAAATGGCACAAATCAGTTGATTGAAGTAGTAAATTACCTAGTTTGTGTTTCGCACGAGCCTTCTTCAAGGTAGTGTATTAGGTGCAGCACATTATCTGACTTAGATTGATAACACCTTCAGGAGATTGCTACTCAATTACTAACGGGTGAGTGGGCTCATGCGTCACACTCAAGTGGGGACGAGAGGGATGAAGTCACTTTATTGGATCAGGAGACAAAAAATCGGAAGCTGTTGTGACGAACTAATGGAAATGAGCTGTGAAGCCAAAAATGAACGAGGTTGTAACTTCGTTACTGATCGCTAATTTGTGATGGATGTGTTTTTAGTAATTATGATTGAAAGTGGAATATCATTAGGTATGGATATATTTAAATTGTTAACAAGAATAAAATTGATCTTCTCCTTAACCCTTTACAATCTAGTAATGATAATTAATATCATATAAACAAAGTAAAAGGACTAACGGTAGTGAATTGAGTAGATATAATAAGGGCCATATCATGAGACAAAAATTATAGGATTTATGATCTACTCTAAAAATTGAACCCATTGATAATTCCTCCGGTCTATTTGTATAATTTAGTACCTAGAGGCCCCTTAGAATTAAGGCTGATGGGCTGGCTCTCTCTCTCTCCTTCTCGCGTGCTTGACATCCATCAATAAAATGTCAGGGCAGTCATTCACGACTGAATTATTCCCATCGTAATGAGTTGAGTTGAGAGAAAGCCTTGCATAATGGATGACAGAGTAATGGGCTAGAAATGGGGTGAAACATCTCATGAATGCAACTCTGCATTGCGTACTTTATTAACAGAGATTGATGGTTGGTTTACAAGGATCTTTAATCAAATCATGAAATATTAGGCAATGAGTAAAATTAATTGTCCTATAATTTTTGGACTTTCAATTTTGAACTGATATCAAAATCTCTCTTTCAACCATTTAAAGAAATAACATGTGTTATGAAAATTAAATTTTAAACACTAGGTTTTTAATTTCAAACACTAGGTTTTTAATTTCAAACACTAGGTTTTTAATTTCAAACACTAGGTTTTTAATTTCAAACACTAGGTTTTTAATTTCAAACACTAGGTTTTTAATTTTTGATCTGGCATGATATTGATTCTTCCAGGAAATAAAATTTTTAGAAATTTATGTATCACGATACATATGATATTTTATATCGCAGGTACAGTAAAACTCTTGAGTTATCAAGTATTGTTTCCTTCATAACTCAAAACCACTTCATAACCCAGGTGCACTATAATAGTTTTCTATGACTAAAATCTTAGAAAACTACGGTCATATGAAGGATAACTTATGCAGTACATCATCTTCTACAATTTAAACATAGAAAATATTTCATAACTCAAGGGCACTTCATAATTCAGGTCCTTTATAACTCAGAACTGCATTTGCAATATATTCATCGACCAAGCTTTATAAGTCGAATGTGATCGAATAACCGGTCCAATTGTGGTACTCTAAGTAATGAAAATAATAACCAACAACATGTGGATATTATTATATGATGTATTACTACTCCTACTTTGCTATTTTGGTAGGGGACATATTAAGGAAATATTAAGGAAATATTAAGGGAATATTAAGGTAATATTCCGCAAATATCAAGCCATATAACATCAGATATTAAAAATACAGAGTGATTTGTAAGGGAAAACATTGCATGTTTTGTAAGAGAAACAGAATATTGAAATATTTTGCAATTTTTTTGTTTAAGACTTTTAGAAATCTATGATTCTTTTTAATGTAACAAATAAAAAGATTTATTTGCTACAAGCAATTAACAAGAAAAGCAGAGAATATCCTAGACAGCTAATTGGAAATAAAATGAATTTCCTTCGTTCAAAATAGAAGAAGATTAACAATAGAAACACAATAATAACAATTAAATAACAATAGAAATATAACGATAATTATACAACAATAGATACACAATGCGTTAAGCAATAATAGAGAAAGCAAGAGAAGTTGTTATACAAGTTATTTGAAGTTAATCAGGATTCTGTGCAGAATATAAATGCCTATTTAAAATGAACAAGTAAAGAACTTTAACAATGAAACAGTTTAATTGCACCTCTTCATTATCCTAAGGATATAACACATTAAATACCATGAATGTTAAATAGTAAATGTGATGTATCTTATTATAATGTTATGAATTAAAAAATTATTTGAAAAAAAATTCATTTTATTTTTGATAATTTTTTTTTAAATTACAGATCGATACTTTATGCGGTATATAATAATTTTAATGTTTTTATAATTTAACTACATTTATGTTAAAATAATAAGATCAATTTACAATGCAAAACTATTGTTATACAAGTTTGAAAGAAATTAAATACCAAAGAATACAATTGTCAATAATCTTCCAAAGCATTAAGTAAGACATCAGTCGATAAATACTCCCGTGTTAACCGATAACTCTAAAAACAACGTTGACGATAATATCATCGATTACCTTTACTTAAACAAAAGGGCAAATTCAAACAGAAAAAACAGACATGTTGTTTGCTTTACTGTGAATAATTAAAAGGATAAATGTTGAGAAAATACCTGGCACTACCTGGAAAAGGACAGGTAAGGTAAGTTACGAATTATCGGTCAGTTCCACATCTTCGGTTATATAATAATTATTATTTTATTTTAATTTAAAATATATACCTATAAGATAATAACGATTTTATCGTTTTTTTCTTATATGACCGAAGATGTGAAACTGACCGATAATTCGTAACTTAACCTACACGGTAATATATAAATGTATAATTATCAATACAAGTTATACAACAGATTGAAATATTCCTGGTGAATGAAAATGACAACATTATTATCAGAGAAAAAAGTCCACGGTAAATACTTCGAATATTACACTTACTCTCTGCGTCTAAAACCTATAGGGAATTAAATACGTAACTGCAATTAGCTTACACGTACTTTGCTCGGAGTAACAACATAAAATAATGAAACAACACATAAAATACTGTAACAACACATAAAAGACCAGAATAACATCACAGTAGCTATTTCCACTGGGGTCAACTATGTATTATCGAGCACTCTACTTATATTCACTATTTTAACAGAAACTAATGCTTTTCCAAAGGAGATTAATTGAATTTGTTGATCATGTTTATTCACTTAGTGATCTTTAGTTCAGTAAAAGAATGATTGGAATATTGAAAGATTCTCAACGCAGAGCGGCACACGTCCGCCCTTCACCAACTGCATAGGATGACTGAGGAGAAACTACCGTAGAGTTCAGTGGAAAGGCAACGAGTTTGAGGACTAGTGTTCTGTCCCGTTAAAAGAAACGGGTCATCATCAATACCAATTTATTACCCGTTATTAGGTTACTTTTAATGAATTCAATCAAATTTAAATTTTCTGCTTAGTCTAATTTATTTTATAGATAAATTGCAATTAAAAATTGAATAAAAACAGGGGAATTTAAATATCAAGTCAATATATTCCCGTGCGTATCATAGTAAAATTCTTCATGTTTAATACCCGTCGTGTAAAAGAAGACACAAAATAAATAAATACACTACGGGTATCATTAGGATAGATTGGTGAACATTGTTAGTACATTGGTGAATATTATTAGTACATTGGTGAACATTTTTAGTACATTGGTGAACATTTTTAGTACATTGGTGAACATTTTTAGTACATTGGTGAACATTAATAGTACATTGGTGAACATTATTAGTACATTGGTGAACATTTTTAGTACATTGGTGAACATTTTTAGTACATTGGTGAACATTATTAGTACATTGGTGAACATTATTAGTACATTGGTGAACATTTTTAGTACATTGGTGAACATTTTTAGTACATTGGTGAACATTTTTAGTACATTGGTGAACATTTTTAGTACATTGGTGAACATTTTTAGTACATTGGTGAACATTTTTAGTACATTGGTGAACATTTTTAGTACATTGTGAACATTTTTAGTACATTGGTGAACATTTTTAGTACATTGGTGAATATTTTTGGTACATTGGTGAACATTTTAAGTACATTGGTGAACATTTTTAGTACATTGGTGAACATTTTTAGTACATTGGTGAACATTTTTAGTACATTGTGAACATTTTTAGTACATTGGTGAACATTTTTAGTACATTGGTGAATATTTTTGGTACATTGGTGAACATTTTTAGTACATTGGTGAACATTCTTAGTACATTGGTGAACATTATTAGTACATTGGTGAACATTCTTAGTACATTGGTGAACATTCTTAGTACATTGGTGAACATTTTTAGTACATTGGTGAACATTCTTAGTACATTGGTGAACATTCTTAGTACATTGGTGAACATTATTAGTACATTGGTGAACATTTTTAGTACATTGTGAACATTTTTAGTACATTGGTGAACATTTTTAGTACATTGGTGAACATTATTAGTACATTGGTGAACATTTTTAGTACATTGTGAACATTTTTAGTACATTGGTGAACATCATTAGTCAGTAAGTAGATTCAGTGTATTTTTCTCAGTTTTACTTTCTCGCTTGCTTTACAAGTCCATTCAATTATAATTAATTACATTCGGATGCAATTGAAGTCAATCAACCAATTGTACAAAAAACAAACACTTGGATAAATTGAAACTTGTTGTTGATACTACATTAAATTAGTTAGAATGTAGCCTCTATAGTGAACAAATTTTCTTTAGTCTGCGATGAGTTGCCATCAGTTATAGAAAACTGAAGAACTTTTTTTCATTATTCAGCCTATATACTAATTCATTCACTATAAAGGAGTTCACTATAGAGGATTTCACTATAGAGGATTTCACTATAGAGGATTTCACTATAGAGGATTTCACTATAGAGGATTTCACTATAGAGGACTTCACTATAGAGGACTTCACTATAGAGGACTTCACTATAGAGGACTTCACTATAGAGGACTTCACTATAGAGGACTTCACTATAGAGGACTTCACTATAGAGGACTTCACTATAAAGGACTTCACTATAGAAGAGTTCACTATAGAAGAGTTCACTATAGAAGAGTTCACTATAGAGGACTTCACTATAGAGGAGTTCACTACAGAAGTGTACACTATAGAGGAGTACACTATACAGAGGAGTTCACTACAGGGGAGTTCACTATAGAGGAGTTCACTACAGAGGAGTTCACTATAGAGGAGTTCACTACAGAGGATTTCACTATAGAGGACTTCACTATGGAGGAGTATACTAGAGAGGACTTCACTATAGAGGACTTCACTACAGAGGAGGTATACTGTATCGATAATGAAGTTATTTTTATTTTCCCATGAGAGTTGATTCGGGCGAACCAGCAGCTAGTTAACTAGGGTTAACCTTAAAAAATAAATAGGTGTTGATACTGTTATTATAAACTGCTATTATTTAAACCTGGTACAATAATAAAGAACAGTTTTCTTCACCAGTCTTCTTATTTTCATGCAACTTATAAATTGAAAACCATGCTTAGTTTTTACATCAAAAAGTGTGAGTTTAATATAAATGTGAAATGCAATTAATAAAAATAATGGAATTAATGAAGAAAAAAAATCATTATTGAAAAAGATAATTATTAAAGTTTCTCATTATTGAGATAAAATGAGGAAATTAATTCATTAAGTATCGGAAGACTATAATTAATTAACATAATTAATGCAATGCACTTGTAATTGCAATGCAATGCACATGTAATTGCAATGCAATGCACATGTAATTGCAATGCAATGCACTTCTAATTGCAATGCAATGCACTTCTAATTTCAATGCAATGCACTTGTAATTGCAATGCAATGCACTTGTAATTGCAATGCAATGCACTTTTAATTGCAATGCAATGCACTTTTAATTGCAATGCAATGCACTTTTAATTGCAATGCAATGCACTTTTAATTGCAATGCAATGCACTTTTAATTGCAATGCAATGCACTTTTAATTGCAATGCAATGCACTTTTAATTGCAATGCAATGCACTTGTAATTGCAATGCAATGCACTTGTAATTGCAATGCAATGCACTTGTAATTGCAATGCAATGCACTTGTAATTGCAATGCAATACACTTTTAATTACAATGCAATACAATAAATAAACTGTTAATTACTTGGTAAAAAATAAAAGTTTTCAGTAATTGCATTTCAATGAGTTACAAATTAGAATCATTGTATTCGAATCACATTAGATATATTATTGATGCAAATGAATTCTATTACATTATTATACAGTTACAATAAAACATGTCAAATATACGATATAAATAATTAACTTTCATTATTCCATCATTGCTTCTGATAATAATTCTTATTATTTTCATTATAAAATATAATGTCTTTAGATATAAATTTTTATAATTATCATAATCATGTTTTATTGCAATTAACAAACATTACATTATTGAATGAATAGAATAATGGGGTTAATTTTCCATACAAAATAATAAGTATTGTTTACATTTAAATTAAATAAGAACGAAATTCTTCTGTTCGATTTAGTTTTGAAGTTGAATTAAAAAATACCGAACTTTTTCATTCCGATTGCAAAAGGAATTCGATGAAATGAATTGGAACTTTGTATGTGAACTAATATAGAAATAAGTTAAACGGACTTCGAATTAATTAAACATAGAGTAAGTTACGAATTATTGGTCAGTACTACATCTTCGGTCATATAAGAAAAAACAATATAAAAATTATTATTATTACACAGTGCTATCTAATAACAATTTTTACATTGTTTTTCTAATATGACCGAAGATGTAGTACTGACTGATAATTCGTAAGTAAGCATAACTATATTAGAAAAAATTATACTATTAGCAATATTCATGAACTATATGACTTTATGATATATGATGATATGAAAAAATTATAATTTAGAAAAAAAATTATATTCAACTGAATGATTTACCTCGTGTATGTACAAAAATATAATAATTATTATTATTCTGTATTTACTACCAACAGCAATTTATTTAAAATCTACTGAAAGACAGAAAACAAAAATGAAATAAATCACAAGATGTTGAATGAGAAGATTACAGACTTAAAACTCTTTGAGCATCAACACATATACAGGGAGGCGCAAAAAAAAAAAAGGAAACCCATTTTTAAATTTGTTCATTTTATAAACTATTAAAGCTTGACAGATCTTAAAAATCTGTTAAAGTTACGACTAAAATTAAACATCCTGCAGCGAATTAAAAAAAAAGGGGGGGGGGGGGGGCTTGCTCGAGGACGAAAAACACGATAAAAACCTTCATAATAGGTATAATTTATTTCCATATGGTAGAAGTAAAAAATCAAACCATACTCCTTTTCACTCAATTAACGTTTCGTTATTGACTCTTTCATTCATGGAAATACATTTTCATCACCAATCATTTTCATGATTTTGCAGAAAACAATTTTGAAAAATTTAGACTGTGCGGTAAATCAGTTCTTAGAGTTCGAGCCTTACATGCATCTTGAAAGGGTGATACATACCTCAAATCTTATTTAACTATTCGATGAAATGTGTCATTAGTGATGTCCTTTCCGTTCCTTCTGATTGATATTTTTTGGATTCTCATGTAAGCTGTTCACGAACAATATTAATGTTTTCGTGTGTTCGTTCTGTTCTCCTGCGACCTGATCGCTTTTTGGTTAAAGTGGTTTCTTCAGTTTTGAACTTATTAACATTTGTTAATATGATTTTATCGTTGGTGGAAATATTTCCGGAAAACAATGTTCAAATGAGGTTGAACCTGTTTAAAGCTTTCAGTGTTTAAATAACTTGTCACAATAATAACTCTTCGTTCTTTTGAAATGTGCATTTTGAGAGTTTCGAGAAGGAGATACAAATTTACAGCGAACTGATTTTATTAAAGATTTCAATTTTATCTCAAATACCAACTCTCAAATGATAATTAATTTTTAATTATCTCTTATTTGCTACAAAAATAGTAGGATTTAATGTTTTAAAATGAATACCTATTTTGAATTTTTTTCGTATGTATTTCATCCTAGCGCAAGCCCTTTTTATTTCCATTTTTTTAAATTTGCTGCAGGATGTTTAATTTTTGTCCTAACTTTAAAAAATTTTGAAGATATATGCAGAAAAAGCAAAAGAATAAAACAGTGTTTTAAGAAAATTTCTACCTTTCATAGTTGGAAAAATAAACTAGTTTGAAAATGGGTTTCCTTTTTTTTTGCGCCACTCTGTATAGAATCTGTTCAAGAGCTTCCAAATTCTTTATACAGTCCAGTAACTTAGAACACTAAATACCAAAGTTAAATATATATGTATCCTATTTGCGAAATGAAAGATCTGATGGTCAATTCACAGGAAAATATAAAATAAACGAAAATAAAACATGCCTATTGTCTAACTACCCCGTCACAAAATTCTCTTTCCAATATACATTTGCTTTAATTGCATGTATTCAACCAGTGAGTGGAAGTCATATAAAAAGATATATAATAGAATAAATAATAATTGCAGTCAGTATATGTAACTATGCTTATTTAAAATATGAATGGAATTTTCATTTCAGTCTAATTCTTTTATTTTAGTACGAAGCTTTAGTAGTTGATTGAACATTTTCTTAATATTGAGTAGCAATTATTAAAAAAATAGAGTAAATGTACGCTTTGCATGTAACGATTGTTGTGATCATCGCTGAGCAATGATCGCCCAGCAATAGGAATACAATCGAATACTGGTCAGCAATTATCGCTCGTTGCAAAACAGCCCCATAGGAATAGCATTGAAATGGTGCTTAGCGATAATCGCAAAGCGATGATCGCAAAAATCGCTGTATGCAAAACGCACTTAAAGAGTTCATTAATCACTTAGGATTATGAATTAATAAGAGATGCATATTTAATTACTAATTACCAGCAGGATAAATTCAAATGAATAGCATTAAAAACTAATATGTTTTACTTATAATAATGTTCATTTGAAGTATTGTATCCGTAATTAGTAAGGAAAAAAAAGTTTCCGGTTATTGATTCATTAAACTAGTAATTATCACTACTTTGTCACTAAAAAGAATTTTAGCTGTTAAATATTAAAGAGAGAAGCAATTTATATCAGTCTCCCATCAAATCGATAACAACAGTATGAAAGAAAATTTTCTTCCACCTCAAAGAAAACAATCGATACATTTCAAGGGAGACTGCTATAAGAGCCAGCTGCAGTGAAATTAGAACTTCAACTCGTTGACCACAATGTGTACCATATATGTACACAGAGAACTTTACCAACCGCCGAAGTGTACATATATGGTACACGCATCAAAAATGTATATATTTCTTAAATTAGATGTATATCAGTATATATTAGAAATTTTAAGGATTGGTGTACTGTGACAAGAAGATAAATAAATAAAATTAATATAGATCATGAAAAATATATTTATTTATAACTATAACGTGAATTCTTGTAATGCATGTTTAAACCTATCGCCAGTAAGTCAAACATGCTGAATCAGCAATCGCAGTCAACGTGTTTATAAAAGATATTATAAATTCTCTCATTTAAAGGATAAGTGATTGAAAAATACACAAAAAAATTTAACTATAAGACAAATACCCAAATAAAAAGTTAAGTAATAGACACAATTTGAATTAAGTAACCCACTAATTTACTAAAGTTTGCGTATTTATGCTGACTGACGCGAATAAAGCAAGCAAAACAATAAAAGTTTTATTAAAGGTATACTATAACTTTAATTCCTTATTTCATGGATATGAAACCTATTAAAATATAATTAAAAATTAACATCGTGTTATTATATTAGTTACAATAAATAGATAAATTATTCGTGTTGCATAATATTTGTCACAAAGTATTGAGAAAAAAATTTGCATTTACTACTTGGTGCCAAATCATGCTAAATCATCACACAGGTCATTTGACCATCAGCTGTACATCACACAGGTCATTTGACCATCAGCTGTACATCACACAGGTCATTTGACCATCAGCTGTACATCACACAGGTCATTTCACCATCTTTTCCCCAGCATATCGTCACTTCTTTCCTCTTTTTGACAGTGGGTGTCAGCAGTGAATATACACCTGTGAAAAATTGAAAAGATGCGCAGCAAATGGACATTAACCAAATAAAATATGATGACGTTCTTTTTTATATGAAAGAACTACGAATACGTATAAAATAGATATAACTTAGTGAAAAAGAAACACAAGTGATATACACAGTTATAAAAAATACATTTAAGATAATAATATCATTATTTATTGATTTATTATTATTCTCTTACACTTAGAAGATCGTTAGTTATTTCCATTTGGTCTGTTAACCGCTCTAGATCCAGCAATGATCTGATCTACGGGAAATTTTCTATGATACCATGATCATTTTTAACTTCAATTAATCATTAACGATTTAGAATACAACCCATTAACGATTTAGAATACAACCCATTACCAATTTACAATATAACTCATTAACGATTTAGAATACAACCCATTAACGATTTACAATACAACCCATTAACGATTTACAATATAACCCATTAACTATTTTCAATATAACCCATTAACGATTTACAATATAACCCATTAACGATTTACAATATAACCCATTAACTATTTTCAATATAACCCATTAACGATTTACAATATAACCCATTAACGATTTAGAATACAACCCATTACCAATTTAGAATACAACCCATTAACGATTTACAATACAACCCGTTAACGATTTACAATATAACCCATTAACTATTTTCAATATAACCCATTAACGATTTACAATATAACCCATTAACTATTTACAATATAACCCATTAACGATTTACAATATAACCCATTAACTATTTTCAATATAACCCATTAACTATTTTCAATATAACCCATTAACGATTTACAATATAACCCATTAACGATTTACAATATAACCCATTAACGATTTTCAATATAACCCATTAACGATTTACAATATAACCCATTAACGATTTTCAATATAACCCATTAACGATTTACAATATAACCCATTAACTATTTTCAATATAACCCATTAACGATTTACAATATAACCCATTAACGATTTACAATATAACCCATTAACGATTTACAATATAACCCATTAACGATTTACAATATAACCCATTAACGATTTACAATATAACCCATTAACGATTTACAATATAACCCATTAACTATTTTCAATATAACCCATTAACGATTTACAATATAACCCATTAACGATTTAGAATACAACCCATTACCAATTTAGAATACAACCCATTAACGATTTACAATACAACCCGTTAACGATTTACAATATAACCCATTAACGATTTACAATATAACCCATTAACTATTTTCAATATAACCCATTAACTATTTTCAATATAACCCATTAACGATTTACAATATAACCCATTAACGATTTACAATATAACCCATTAACGATTTACAATATAACCCATTAACGATTTACAATATAACCCATTAACTATTTTCAATATAACCCATTAACGATTTACAATATAACCCATTAACGATTTAGAATACAACCCATTACCAATTTAGAATACAACCCATTAACGATTTACAATACAACCCGTTAACGATTTACAATATAACCCATTAACTATTTTCAATATAACCCATTAACGATTTTCAATATAACCCATTAACGATTTACAATATAACCCATTAACGATTTACAATATAACCCATTAACGATTTACAATATAACCCATTAACTATTTTCAATATAACCCATTAACGATTTACAATATAACCCATTAACTATTTACAATATAACCCATTAACGATTTACAATATAACCCATTAACTATTTTCAATATAACCCATTAACTATTTACAATATAACCCATTAACTATTTACAATATAACGCATTCACTATTTACAATATAACCCATTAACTATTTTCAATATAACCCATTAACGATTTACAATATAACCCATTAACTATTTACAATATAACGCATTCACTATTTACAATATAACCCATTAACTATTTTCAATATAACCCATTAACGATTTACAATATAACCCATTCAGTAATAAATTGAAATCTTCTCTCTATTCAAAAGTATACAACCTTTCAAATTGAAAGGATTCAGACTTTAATGTAATCTATCCTGTATAAAGTTTAACATATCAATCACTGTAACTTTAGTGGGAGAATAGATACATACAACTAGCTACTCTATCGACTCCAAATTAGAAAAGTTTGAATGAAGACAAATGAAAGTGATTGTTCTCAAAGTCTAGATTGATAGGTAGTTGATCACACCATCAATTCACCATCACCGACATCACTCACTGACTCTTCCTAAGTAGTCCTGTAAACTTCTTTCGCTACTACTACCTGTAGCATAATTTATTTTATATCAATTACGTTTTTATTTGAATAAAATTAATAAGTTCTAGTTAATTCAACAGTTCAACTATATGATAATCAGAGATTCTGAAAATATATATATATATATTTAAATGATTCGAATTAAATAAACATTTCTAAATTTTATAATATGAAAATTAATCAATTTTTATCCGCTCTAACACAAATAGAAAAGCAAATATCACATATAGGAAATTAATTCAATGTATCAAATATAATGTTACATTATTCCGGTCTTCAGTTTTCTTTACCGATTAATTCACAAAAAATTGGTCAGGCGGAATTTGTGCTGACTGAGGATAATTATTTGGGACACTCAGGGCGTTAAAAATGATAATGAGATCAAAGAAGACATGCATTATATATAAAGTAATGGACTACGTTCCACCATGAAAGTTGTGATGTATCAGCGATAAATGAGTAATTATTTGCATGTACGTATGTTAACCCTAATTGGACTGACAAAATTTGAGAGGATTCTTTACACAATGATATTTAGGAAACCAGTGGCTCGAATTATATGATTTTTTGTCAGTTCATAGCTTTTATCATATAAATGTACTGGGCAAAATATTTTTTACCTAATATTGATGGGAATAGTGTTATTATATTGAATGAATTCGTTTTGTCGAGCTTTAACTCCTCAGTCAGTCTTAATGGTTAAAAGATCTCTAGTAACACCTCACCAGTTTCTGCAGACTGGTCAAAAATACTAAATTCAATATTAGTAGAGAGCATCAAGAAATATTAATGTTGATCCTTTAGAATTGGATTTTCAGTACTCACCAACAGAAGAATCTTTCACAAGCAATTCCAGATCTTACCTGAAAAGGAAAAATATACAAATTAAAGATATATATCAAATAAGTTCTATGTAACAATATACATATATAGGGTACCTATAATAATATCCATATATCTTACTACTACAGTTTCTCAGTCAAAAAGAGTAGATATATGATTTAATTTCTGAAAGTCTTATTTATGAAATATGAAAGTAGTGGAATATTTCAGTACTCTGATAGTAGATTTCGAACTGAAATTTCTAAAGAATCGAATTGATTGAAGACGTACAGTAGCCACTATCTAAAATGTTCTGACAGTATGCTGACTATACGTCCCCGACAGTATGCTGACTCTACGTCCCTGCCAGTATGCTGACTCTACGTCCCTGACAGTAAGCTGACTCAACGTCCCTGATAGTATGCTGACTCTACGTCCCTGATAGTATGCTTACTCTACGTCCCTGACAGTATTCTGACTCTACGTCCCTGACAGTATGCTGACTCTACGTCCCTGACAGTATGCTGACTCTACGTTCCTGACAGTATGCTGACCACGTTGACGGTTGGCTTAGGCTCCACTAACACGAGTGCAAGCAATGTTGACACGAAACCCTGATCATATCCAAACAACTAAAAATTGTTCGGCAAGAGTACTTGCTACCACCAGATCTTGTAAGTCACGGTGTTTTAATGCTATCAGGTAGCAGTAGGTTTCAGTTTAAAAATTGCTCTTCAATATATATACATATATATCATAATA
>CANNZV010004268.1:17317-61597 GCA_947561585.1 Caprella mutica
AATATATAATATATATATATATATATATATATGTCATCATACATTGTAATTATACAGAAACATCTCTGAATTCATCATTTACAAAAAAATCATTCTTTAAAACTTCATTGAAATTGTGGAAATTATAGATACTTTCTTGTAGTGTTAATACAAACCCACGAGAAACCCTTTCGCTTCCCTATATATAAATACCACATCAGTTAATATAATGAGTAGCAATAACAGTTATGTCTACAGTAATAGCCACGGCATAATGACAAACTATTGGATTTGAATGGCATATATTAGTTTGAGTGCGGGTAGCATTATCATAACTATTGATAATCGATATTTATCGTTATTTATCATCCACTTATCGCCTTCAGATTGCTTGTCCTACCATGTAGGTACACAATCGGGTCACACAAATCCAGGTGGTAGAAAAGGATAACGCGATATTGTTACAAATAATGTATTTAAGGGTGATTTATTTTATTTATTATGGGGTTTAACGGCTGTTTAGGAACGATAAAAGTGATTCTAATTTCAATAGTTGAATGGGTAAAGAATCTATCTTCCGATATATTTAAAGAATTTTTTAGAATACAAATTTAAAAATATTTTAATTCAGTAATCTATAGGTATAGACTATCATTAAAATATAATTATTACCTTCTCCAAAAATTGAGTAGCTACAAAATATTTTAATCTATTGAAATAAAGTTTCGACACAATTTCTCTAAAGAATAACTGACCCTATTTCCAAGGTATATGCATTCCCCATGTCACACCCTGTAGCCTAGACATACATTTGTACAAAACAAAATACAGGCTCATATACAACAGAGAAAAAGAATGTACCTGAATTATAGAAACCCAGAGGGACGATAAAGTTAAAATAAGGAGAAGTTTTGCAGGATAACTTCTATGTGGGATAGTAATCGACTTATCGTCGCTTATTATAACTATGCCGTTCTTATTTGAGATACTGTATTGCATCACGTAATTTGACATGTAAATGACATGGCTTTATTAGAATGATATACGGTCATTATAATATTACAGTGGTGAGTGGAGCTAGTCTGGAAAATGAATTAAATTATAAAATACAAGTCATGATTCGATTATAATTTCAGTGGTTTTCAAACGTAATAAATAATTGACGAATTAAAATTGTAAATACTGACGTATTTTAAAAATAATTTAATACATAGATATCGAAACAATTTTTTCATTTAATAATAATTCCTTGATCAGAATATTTTCAACAGAATAAAATTTAATTTAGTAATTGAAACCATTTATAGAACTGGTATTAGAATAGTTTTTTTATCCATGTTACCAGCTGCTTGCCGAGCGTATTATTAGGGTTAGTGTGACGGACAGACAGATATATATACAGAAGCAGCTTATACTCAGTAGTCTACTACTAATACAATCAATCAATCACTAACAACGAAAAAAAAATAGATATTGAAATAACTTATGTTACCAAAGTATTTCAAAAAGAAATATCACAAAATTAAAAACAGAACAAATATAATAACTGACATTGTAATTTAATACTTTTTTCATTAACATGTTCCTTAAATGTCAATATTGAAACGGCATTTTAATCATCATCAAATAAGGAAGATATAAAGAATTTCGTAAGGAAAATTCTGAGAAAAATATATTGAAGGGGCAGTAAACTTTGTAAGAAAATGTCATTTTTTCTAATAAAATGATTGCTTTGTAAGAATAAAGCATTCTTGTAGAATTGTAATGTTCAATAAAATCTAATAATGAAAATATATCAATTATATATAATTAATTTCTTAACAAATACTAACGGTGATGGCGCCACAATCAATGTCGCCATCTTGTAAACAAACAAATGGAGATAAGTTTGTACCTAGATTCTAGCTTAAGTGAAGAGATGGCTTTATGTTTATAGTTATGCCTTCTTGTCTGGAATTTTTCAACCATTTTAACGCAAAAAAAGGTTAATTACTGCATAAATAAATTAATATGAAAACAACAAATATACTCACGTACATACTAATGAGTGGTAATACTTCCGCTAGGTGTCGCTAATTTTATTATATACTTTTTATATGAACATTTTAAAAATAAACGAGCATTCAAATATTACATAATTAAATATTCTGAATCGATTTAAAACAAATATGGCGATTGTTTGATTTTAAGTTTACTATCCCATTAAGTAATCAGCGTGCAATTTTTAAAATTAGGATCAAGTAAGTAAATTCTTTTTTTTTTGCAATTCACATTAAGACTATCCATATATATACATATTATTATCGGAGAATATTATGTGATGAAATTGTCCGTATATGTTATTGGTTTCCTTCACATAAATATAATTATCAATTGTAATAAATTATACTAAATCATTGTTTTAAAGTGGAGGATAATATAGCATATCAAATAAAGAATATATGTATTACCGCTATAAATCGCTAACCCCAAAGGAATTGCCACCTGAACCAAACCAAACATCACGTCATTTTGCAAATTGAATATCGCTTTCCATTTGATCGTGTGCAAACATTCGAGGTAGGTACTCTCATACCTCTCAAATCTAACTCAGGTCTGTGTTATTTCAGCAAACCTTCAGATTCGTCACATTGAAAATTCAGACTGGTTCACAAAAGCTATACAAATGGATCTACTAAAACTATTAAAATTAATAATTTAATATGGGTACATAATGAAATTAAATTAGCAATTGTTGCATGTAACATGATATAACACTTCAATAACGTTCTTTCAAAATTCCGTTTTTAGTTAAAGCGAGTCGTCCCGATGACAAAACTATTGATCTCCAAAACGAACATTTTATTGGTGTAACACTCTGATGCATTTTGCTGCAGTGCTTTGCATTCACTACCGATCATGCATATTAATCTTTCTAATCCTGGAGTTTTGTGGAACCTATAGATTATGATGTCATAGAACTGAATAGAACTGACAGGTGATAGTGATACTAATGGCGTGAATCTGACAGAAAAGATCACCAGGTTGAGCTTGATGAGCTGAAAATGAATGCTGATGGAGATCAGAAAGCATAGTCACCTTCACGAAAGTAATCCAATGAACAACTAATGGACGCTAATGCACAGTTTGAAAAAAAAGTTAGCAAGATAAAATAATGATTAATGAGAGTATTAGAAAACACAATGGATAGGAAGAAAGTTATAGTGGGGCCATAGAAGAGTAATATAGAATGGGCTTTAACGTCTGCCTAGGAACAAAAGTCCACATCACTGACGTCAAATGGAAATCACATACAATGAACTCGAAAAGACATTCAGAATACTATGCATATGGATGCAGAAAATATATTTCGAGAGTGTAGTCAGTAAGATAAGTCATATAACTATTGATCTCCTTTTGATCGTCAATGGCCCCTCCATAGGATACATGGCAATGTCCATCGAATTGAGAAAAGAAAGACAAAAACACCCGAACACATTGCCATCACTCAAAGTGAAGTGCCTTTAGATGTAACCTCTCACTTTTAAAGCAAAATACTCATGGCAGTCTTTGTAATAAAGGAACGATTTGTTTTCAGTTGGCAAGAAAATATACAGCTAAAAAAATGTTAATAATCATAAACGAGAACCATTATGTGAACTAATATTTGAAATACATTGCAAGGGAAATTAAACCAATTCTTCTAATCTTGTCTTCTTATTCTATGAATCATTTTTGACTACAGTATATAATTGACAAATCTTCTGACTAAGTTCATGACTGTGACACAAATTAATGTATCAATCAGGACCTTCAAAACACAAATACTGAACAAATTTACATATGATATACATTATCTGTCAATTACTCTTTGACACTAATTACCCAATCACAAGAAATACCAAGTCAATCACTCTTAGATACTCGATAATTATTCACACTAAGTCAATTACTCATTAACGATTCACGACTCATAGTAAGTTAATTACTCATTAATTCAAAGCAAGTCAATCACTAACTTGGTATTCATTCATGCCTAATCAGTTCCTAATTCTCAGGAGACAATAAATGAAGGATGGCAAGCGTCTCTGATCTGTCTTCACCTGCACGAATGTAATTAACAAACCAATTGAAAGACTTCAAGTGCAGCTGCCGAGGGAATTCGAACAATCCTCAATGAATTATCTGTCGGTAATGAACCAGGAACTCATTGGACAAATTTAGAGCAGTTCTTGGTAGAAACATGGCAGTGAATATCAACCTCAAATCGCGTCGAACCTAATGACATCCTATGATTATTTTCTTAGGAAACAAATAATGTAAACACCGGAATTACATTTGGATTTCTTGGAGAACATTTTACCAGTTTCTGCAGTATGGCTCTTAACGTTTTTTGACTCTCCCTTCGTGGATACCCGAAGGCGACAGCATATTAGTCAGCATCAAGACCGGGATATTCACAAAAAAGTTTTGCGAAAGCTAATGGCAAACTTTGTACCGTAACTTCTAAGTCCAAAAAGTCATTCAGCAGATTTCAGAAGAAAAATCTGAGAACTCTTTTGATGAGATCAGACGAATTGTTTCCGATTTGGTAACTCGAAGTACTTAGGACAACTAACATTTATTTTGAAGTTGAATGTCATGGTCACCTCAAAATATGATTTAGATATAATATACATTTATTCAAATTATGAATCAATTTTGGGATGGATCTGATTTTCAAAAAAAGTGTATCGGAAGAGAAACATTATTAATAGATTCAAGCAAAAGACGATTACATGGATGTTCACTTTCATATCAATAAAATTTTTTTTGAAAAATATGAGTACAATTTACATGAAACCTCTTTAATTTTTAATTTAATTTATAAGAACATAGAGTCCGCTTCGGAATCAAAAGCTATGTCACTGACGCCTGAAGAAAATTAAATACAAGGGACTCGAATAAGCAGTCAGAAAGAAAGTGGCTCCATGAAAAAAAGTCATCTAGTTTCTCCAACAATTAAAAAACACACAGTAACTGGAAATCAATTTATCTGTAATTGAAGATTATATATCATCTTTGCAATTGTATTTTTTCAGAATTAGATGAAACCAATAATATAGAATATGTTTTCTATTAAAATCAATTTCATAGAAATGTAGAGATAAACAGATCTGATAAGCTCATCAAAGCGCACTGACTGCTATGGATGAGATGACTGAGACTTTCGTCCTGATCTATCAATTAGAGTGCAAATGAAGCAGAGACACATTTTTGGCTGCTATTCGATGGTCCTAAATGAGTTTAAGGCGAACACTACAAAGCGATGCAATCAACTTCAATGATTGCAATGACAGAAATAAATCGGAATTTCGTCAACATGTCAAAATATCTGACGATTAGATGCTCAATGAATTAACTGGCGGGCATATCTCCTCCATCTTATTATTAGGCATTCTCAAATTTAAGTTGCAGTGTCGAAGAAACAGATTTCGAACCATGTACCGTTGAATTTGTAATGAGTGTGCCCTCAGAAAACTGTTTCGAAATTCTGCTTTACTGTTTTTTTAAACAGTTTAGTTAACAACCGTATAATCACATGTGTAAATTGTGTACAGTTTCTATTTATTATAGCACATGTGTACTCTGACGTTATTTAAACACAACTGTTTATTTTTTTTTCAAACAGTATTAAGTTTTGTTACCTATATATTTTACAAGAATATCACAAATATTCCCGTTTTCTCACGCCCAAATTATTTGAGGGCAAAAAAACTAATCAAATTTTTGTGATCACTACTGGATATTTTGAAATATTTATTTAACACTCAAGTAATAATAAGTGACCATAAATATATTCCTCAATTTATTAGAAGTATTTTCTAGGTTCTAACCTCCTTCACAACTCTCATGTTATTCAATAACAGCAATATTAAGCCAAACTTACTAGAAAAGAGCACATCATTTCCACATGAGCCACAATATATACCTTACGGGATTATCATCTGGAAGTTTCAAGACGTGAGGTAAGATGAAAATATTACACGACAGCTAATATGCCTTAATATCTCGAGTGGGATTTGCCGCTTCAAAATCTCAGGAGAAAACTCCGCGTGTTACATGGTTGTAGCGTTAGGAATATATTAGATAGAAGAATATGATATATTATCTATTGCTAAAAAAAATCAAGTAAATAAATAGTAACTAGTACAGTATTTTTTATTGAATTTAAATTATATTCGAATGCAAGAATGTATTATGGATAAATATATTCTGATTAAACAAGAAAATTGTCTCTCAAAAGCCAAAATATAATTTTTTAAAATAATTAGTGTCAATTATTATTGTAGCCCGTAGTCATGACACCTCCACAAATGATTTGTTTCTCCTTTTAATTTGTATTTCTTAATAAATGTGTGACACACAGACAGACGGACAGACAGACGTGGCTCTTATTATAGTATAGATAAATTGGTGATTATATGTGACAAATAACAAGAAATTTCCAATAGATTGAGTTACGAATTATCGGTCGGTTTCATATCTTCGGTTATAGAGAAAAAAAAACGATATAATAATAATTATTTTATTTTTATTAGTATCCATGATACCTTCAGGTATATGATACCTTTCTTATATCATTGATACCAATTAAAATGATTATTATTATTAAGTCGGTTTTTCTCATATTACCCGAGATGCGAAACCAACCGATAATTCGTAACACTAACTATTTTGCCCGACTGCATGTTGATATATACAGCAATAAATAATTATTAAACACACAGAATATTCTTACAACATCGGTGTATCTATATCATCACTTCACATTATTGGGATATATTAGCGATATCCTTGAGAAATTAAGAAGCTTATTTTCTGGGTAATGCACACAAGGCTCTCATCATACTGAAGTAGGAAATATTGCGGCAACATTCTGTAGACAGCTACTCACTTCCAGAGAAAATGAACAGACTTGGTAATTATCGTGGAGACTCAATTAAAAAGATATTGTATAGGAATAAACTATTAAATTGATATAAAGCTATTGAAATTTCTACAGATTTGGAAATAAATTGAAACCAAATTTAACGATCAATCAGTTAACATCCAATCAATATGTTATCAGAAATAAAAGAATTACAAGGGACTTTGATGGTTCCATGAACAAAATTACTTGCCATTCGGTGAGTGAAACTTAGCTCATGGAAGCCGAAAAGCTACTTCATGAACAGATCGTCTGTTAACAGCATGAAGCTACTATTGAAATTAGTTTCAGAAGTGCATAATAGGTTATTTTGAAGTGCATCTCAGGACTGACAAGTACACTGAAATTACCGACTAATCTCACTAAGGAGGTATAGAACATAAAACCTAGGCAGCACTCATCAAATATTACACTCGGGAGACCTTGTGGAGAGACATTAATCTGTAGTACAAAACAGAGGAAGGTTACAAATAAGCACTTTAATGGAAAATATAACAAATGTATTTAAAATTAGCAAAGGCAAATAACTTTAATGATCAATACGATTCATAATGTCACAATGAATAAAATAAAAATCTTTTATGCCACATTAGTTAAATTTGTTGGTTATTAAAATATATTGAGTTTACATAGTGATTTTATTACAATATCTAAAGATATGAAACAGTTCGTTTATAATAAAGTTTCAATTTAAATGAATCAATAAAACTTTATCGCCAATTTGCTAGTCCCATTTTTTGAGACTTCACAGTTTTAATTGTTTATCGAAAAATCCAATTTCCAAATACAACATTCTCCGACACTTGACAAAAATTAGTTTTCCCAGTTCTCAACTATCGAATTTACCTATTTAAAAAATATTCAACTGTCAGTAGACAATAAAAATCAATTTTTATTTTTTAATCAATTCAACTTTCTTTCAAACTACCGCAGCTGTCGATGATCGTAAGAGGTAAATTCACCGTCGAATACTTTTTTTACTCGCGGATACATTTTAAAGCACGAGGGCATTTTAAAAGCTGCTGTACTTTGCCAGTTTCCCCTAAATTTTCGAGGTTTTAGGTAATTGTAGGTCTGTATAACTTGGCAGAACACCAACTCTCGCGTGGCAAAAAATACTTACCCTCATGAAATAAACCTAAAAAAACCTCTGGACTTTCGGTCTATCAAAAGGAAATACACAAAAAAGCTGAAATACTTAAATAGGAAAAACAGGCAAAAGTATCAATCAATCATAATTCTTTTTTAAATCAGGCTTATATATCATTTAATTACAACATATCTCAAATCATTTTTGTATGGAAGTATTCATAATAGAATAATCTCAAACCATTCTTTCTCTATAGAACTCAAGAATGGTTCACTTTACTCTCAGTATGTCTTCCTTTTGAGTAAATGGTACAAAGGACACACATGCACAATAAGTAGGACTGAGCATTGCACTCACACTCTCTAGAAGCATTACTCTAATTATAATATGTCGCTCTGAAGGGAGCTCTGCTGCAGCCACCTGAGAATTCCATAATTACCTTCCTTTGACTATTGGTATGGAACTAGTAAGTACTCTTAAGATACTTACAATCAAGTAATATAAGCTTACTGTTATAGTATAGAATAACTAATGAATCATAAGCTAACTCAAATAAAGGAGGAGTTTATGAAATCATCAATTTGGTTAGTGAAATTAATCTAGCTCATAAAATAAAAATCAGATAAATTTTCTAGGGTTACCCAGAACACTTTTTTGGACGTGTTTTTCAATATTTTATTACTAGACGGTTATAAACAAAAATGAAGTAACTATCTCATGTATTTTCTATACCGATTTAATATACAGGACACCAAAAAGAACAATACAATATCGCTCCATGTAATCTAACCAAAGAAACTCCTCCGCATAAACACTCAATAAAATCCCCCGTACTTTACAGATTTTTCTCCCTCGGAATCCAAAGGATTTCAGCAGCCCTGAACTGAGAGATGAGACCACGCTAGGAATTCATCAGGAGATAACCCTTCGCTAACACAAACAGAACAATCAGATGGGATTTATAGAGCTAGAACTGATGGAAGATTCCAGGAGTAGAACCATCTGTCGAAGTATCCATGTTCGGTTAAAGGTTCATACAAGAGCAGAACACGTTTCTCAGTCTGTACAACAAGCGTTCGGGATATCCGTCTGCCAATCAGTAGAACCGTAGCTGATGTAGAGGATCTAGACAGACGAAAATGTCCTCGCAAAGTGACCAGCGCTTTGGAAATCTATTATGGTGATTTCTGAGAACAAAACAAGATGTATTCATCGATACCTTCTGCTTATTCATAAGCAGAAGGTATACATATCCCCTTGTATCATCTAAACTCTTAAGTAATCATAATGGATAGAGTGAAAGGACAAAAAGAAAAGGTGAAGAATTTGGATAAGACTGAAACCCAGCCAAAGATCTTTGTATACATAATGTTTTTGATATCATATTATGTCTTAATTCCAAAGGTACATAATAAAAAAACGAGTCGAAGTTAACAGTACATATTTAAAGTTGCTTAGTGTACATACCCGTAGATGGTTGGTTACTCTGTATGTTGATGTGAATGATTATCGAAATAAAGGAACACACACTAAAATACCTCTGGAATATTCTCCTGTCAATAAAAAGCAGAAGGCTGATCCGTCCGAAACATGTCATAAAATACAGATGAGCTGTTCGAAAGCCAATAGTTCCACACTTCAGATTTCAGAACAGAATTCATCGACAAGCCACTCACTCCTCGGAGACTCTTCCTATTAGGGCCAATGAAGAGGATTCGGAGGCAGAGGAAAAATATTTATCATAGGTTTAAAAAATACCTTCAATGTTGAGTTTAAATAACCTCTTGATAAATGAATGAATCATTTCAATCTGAGAAAACATATTTGGGGGTATTTTGTAATGTGCCACAAAACTTGATAAACATAACAGATGAAGAATCACAAATCCTATATAGATCATGAAAAATGAATTTGAAAATATTTAGGATACAGCAAACAATATTTGGAAATAAACGAATTTTCACGAAGTATATTAAGTTTCATTGCAGTAAAAGAATATAGTCGGACAATTAGACTGCTATTATAATCAAAAGCCGTCATTAAATAACTACTGTTAAAAGACTGGAATATTAAATAATGGTTTGAAATATTAATCAAGTTCGAAAGGATTAATTATGGCATTCAAATAATTGATTATATGATGAATTCTGGACGGCTATACTTTAATTCAAAAGATGAATTATTATTTACTCTTATCGATTTCAGTGCAGTCATCGAAATAGAAATATATGAAATTTTCGATCAATTAGTATTACCGATTTTTGTGCAGTGGTCGTTATAAAAATTATGTTACCAAATAACGAAGAAATTTGTCATTGGCTAAAGACTATAGCAGTCATTTTAAGTATGGAAAGTTAAGTAATTATGAACACAATTGTTTCCTAACGACATCATCAGTAAAAATATAAAGAGGTAGTTCCAATTCTTAAGAAAAACAATTTCCATTTATTCTTAGGCGCAAAGTGAATGAACCAATCAGCATTGAGTATTGAATGGTACTTATGACGTATCGACTTCCTAGACTAATCACAGTGCAGCATTTTGGTTACGTCATCAGTGACAGTGTATTAATTAAATTAATGCTGCAAGTTAACTTTCTAGCTCATTATACAGTGCTATAACTGATGACAAAAGTTGTCTGAAGATCACTTCTAATGATTTCAAACTTAAAGCAATTCATTCAATTAATTGATTCCATAGGGGGGAAATAAGAACCATTCAGAAATGATTAGAAAGTTGTGACAATATGCTTTTAAAATCATAGATCCCGAAACCTACTATAGATGGAGAAAATTAAACAGTATTGAATCGTTCTAAACCAGCGGTATTTAGTATTCGATACCATTTCAATTCGTTTCGTATGTGATTTTGTTAAGATATATGATTCAAAAAGCACATTGTCACAAGCCTGATGATAATCGAAGAAAAAATAAATTATTTCCCTAAATCTTTGACATTATAATTAAAATAGCAATAAATTGATTTAGGTTACATTGGTAGAGCCTATAAACTAATTATAATATTCGATTTATCTATACTAATAATTTACCTCGTGTGTTTATTTATTTATTTGGGGCATAGAGTTATGATAAACTACTCTAGAGAGAGGAAGTGCTGCAGCGATTGCAGGACGCTAAGGAAGACGGTGTAAAACCTTATTTTGTTTCAATTATATCATTTCCCCATTAAATTTTGTTTCAATTACATCATCATTTCTCCATTAAACTGACGCTAGATTGCCAGTCACGTGACCCAAAAATAAGGATTTTGGCGTCCTGCAAGACGCGATATAATTTTGGCCACTGACTAACCACTTGATTTGGGGTCCGCTTTTATACACTACGGGTATTAGACATGAAGAATGTAACTATGATACGCACGGGAATATATTGACTTGATATTTAATTTCCTCTATTTTTATTCAATTTTAAATGATTTTATCTATACAATAAATTATACTGTGCAGAAAAACCGTTATTTATAACGAGAAAAGTACACTAGTTTAATATAAAAGGGAAAGAAACAATAAAGGATTCATGTCATAGGAATATTAGAACGAACAGAGTGGTTCAAAAAACTAGAAGAGCAATTTTCAGCCTGATTCAATGAAATCAGCTTAAAATAGATCATCAAATAAAATAGAATAAGGCAAATGCTGCCTGCAATTATTTAAACTATTGAGATTGCAGAAAGAATTTCATTACTGAAATAATATCAACTGCACATTGTTCTGTAAGATTTCAGGGCCAACGAGGAAGTTTTTACCTCTAGAGACCTACTCTCATGACTACAAGAGGGAGAACTTTAGTCGCGATAAGACTGATAAGTTATCGCACACACCGACTGAGAAGCGTTACGGAGGAGATAAGAAACAAACCCGATAGGAATCACCGCCGAATGTCAATATAGCTTACGGTGCAGCTTATGAAAAGAGAAAATAACTGAACAGTAGGCGGGTACTTTGGATACTAAATGATAACGATAAACTCATTAATGAAAATTGAGGTACAACTAAATATTGAGATAATTTCGAAACTAATTCTAATTGTGAAAAATCTAGATGTGAACAGATTTTGAAATAAAATCAAATTGATTATCAGTTATTATTATTATTTTATAGTTAGAATATTTTCATGATTAGGGTAAGTTCTTAATTACCGGTCATTTCCCTATTTTCGGACACGTAAGAGAAAACGATCTAATAATAATTATTTAACTTATATTTTAATTATTAGTACATCGATTTTTCTTACGAGTCCGAAAATAAGTAACTGACCGATAATTAAGACCTTACCCTACATTGAAATAAATATAATAAATAATCGTTAGTCTAAATAAATGACAGAATTGTTTTTAATGATAGATTTCATCTGTCGACCCCCAACGCCTTCAAATAAAATACAACGAGAAAAAATTATTATTATTCATATCTTCATCAGAATCCTGGGGAAAAGAAAGTCTACGGAATAAAATTCCAAACCGAATTTGTGTCCCTTGATGTGATTCCTGAACTAAAACTTTGTCTCAGGGATGGAAAACAGTAAGAAAAATGACGTGAAAATGTGCAGACCTCACATGTACTGAAGACGGAATTACTTATTCTAGTCATCAGAAGAAACGGCTTGAATTATTCATTTCTGTGTAGGACTGTACCTTCCTTGCCCTTTCTACATCGGAATAGTAATTTCAAATATGAAAAAAAGAGGTTTCAACGTTAGTAAAATTGAGCAGTTATGATTTTGATATAGGGTAAGTTCCGAATTATCGGACAGTACTACATATTCGGGCATATAAGAAAAAACAATATAATTTTTTTATTTGATAGCACTATGTAATAATAATAATTTTTATATTTTTTTTATTTGATCGAAGATGTTGTACTGACCGATAATATAATATTAAACACAGTAAACATATTATTTTAGTCGTATGATCAGTACATAGCAATTAAATTATATATTCTAAAATCTTTAACAATTGAATTTTACAAATAGAAATTAAAGAAAAAACATAGTAATTATAATATACAATCAAATGTAAAACAATGCTAATTATATGGAATAGTTTTTCCTATGTAAGTCAATACTATATTAAAATTCGCACCAAACAAACCGGTCCAACAGGCCGAAAGCCCCACATAAACGCAATTCGATCAGAGGAACAGAAGCCTACAGAATGTGTGAATCTTTCATGCCGAAATTGACACGAAATCTCCCAACTTCTGCAGCTTGGATCTGTTCAAAGATTCGGCATTCAGATGAGATAAGTTTGAGTGGAGTAGAGCATCGTGACATTTTTCAGCAAATAATTAATATAAATATGATTAGGAAACTTATCTGAATAAATTATTATGAAAGGAAAATAATACGTAATTATAGAATTAACTTTATTAGTAATATAAGTCTTTAATTGATATAAGTATGTATTTTATGAACTCATTCAATAATTGACTATAATAATTATTGAACTTTTTCTACAATCTCACATTCAACGCAATATACAATTGTTCAATTAACAATTTTCAAGTTAAAATATCTGAAACCTTGAATAAAATTTCTCCCGATGATGCTTCGTCAGACTCTAATTTGTGTTTCAAAGTAGAAAATCCCGTTAGAAAACATTAATTGTTTCTCCAGACATGGAAAAACCATTAGGGAAAACACTAGAAATATAAAGCCTATTTAATAATTTCAGTCTATTTGTTTAAATTAGAACGAAGAAATAATTAATCGTATCTGTAGTTCAATGAGGTATTATTATAATAGAATATATTCATGTATTCAAGGGTTAAATAAAATTAACTTAAATGAATCTTTACCAAGTAAATCAGATTTCCTTTTAGCCATATCCATCCGACATTTGAATTTTTAAATTTTTCTTCTTCAAACTTAAGTTTATAAATAATTTTTGAAAAAAAAAAAAAATTTGAAGAATTTTTTTTTATGAAAATCTGTTATAATTTCAATTATTAATTTTGAAGAAAAGTATTCACAATCGAAATTAAATTCCATTCATTCATTACTAACGTTCAAAACAAGCATTCATTTTTCCATAGAATTTTAAACAATGAACCAAAGTTAATTTAAAAATAATAAAACACTATATACTACAATGGCTAAACCTTCAGCCAATTAGTTCATTTAAATTAAAACATATGAATTGGAACACTGTTATTGAATACTTTTATGGTGTATTTTGCCTACCAATTCACCAATTAATCCAAATGAAACACAGAATTCCATGTTCTGTTCCATTAAATAAAATGCTATCGAATGTCGATGTGTGAAGTACAAATGCGAAATAATAATGCATTATATATATTTATTTATTCCTAAAAACACCCGCTACACTATACAAGCATACATGGAGTTGATAAATAAACGAGAAAAAATTTAGTATTACAATAATTGAAAACAAAATTTGGAACAATGATCAAATTGAAGAATTGAAAATTTAGAAGAATTACTAAATTAAAAAATTATTCGCTTGACTTACATGATTTATTAAATATTTATTTCAAACATTATTGTAATTTGAATGATTTAATGAACAGTATTTTGAAACTCAATATAAATGGCCGTTGTGTAGCTTGTTGTATCCGCTAGTTTGTTGTAGTGCACACTTAATGATTATTTTAATTATCTAATGACAATAGTTAATCAGCTTAATTAATTAAGTGTTAAACATCTGATATATCACCAAAAGTCAAAAGGAAATTTTAATACAAAGGATTTAAAAAAAGCAGTCACACAGGAAAGTGGCTCTATGATAAAAGTCATCTAGCACTATTTGATAAAAAAGAAAAGCTACTCCGGGGATATATTGTGACGAAAAGGGACACGAACACCGGTGATTGCACTCACGGGCGAAAGAGGAAAATGAAGAGGTGATAGTAAATGAAGACTACGAGCCTACCTAACAACAATTAATACCTCGTTGTTGAAGAGTATAACCGAGGAAGGAGCCAATTTATGCTCAAAAATATAACTATGTATATCAAAAATATATCCGATATAACAGAATAGCGAATATATATTTTGAAAATAAATTTAACTATAAATAGTCCAAACAAAGAAAAAAATTATAAGTACGAACCTGATAAATTTTAGACATATTTTACTAAAATTTTATTCACTAAAAGCAAAATATGAATATAACTTCAATAGACCATAACTAAAATTTTCATAATTCTTGTTCCAGAATTCCATTATCCGTACCAAAATGAGATCAACCGAATTCAATCACACACGTTCTAATTCTTCTGCTGGCAGACACATTCTAAAAAATCATTAAATCGTCAAATTGGCGAAGGTAACAACGGTAAAATGGAAACGCTTTTGCGGAGGAATTTATTTTTGTCGTATTATTCAGAGGATGAAGAAAAAGTAATATTGAGTGCAAAGTTCCAGCACCAGTCGCTGTAAAAGTGAATTTGAAATGTGAATTGAATTGCGGACACGTTATGCGACTGTTTCAGTGAAATGTTTTTTATTAGCAAAGTAAATAACTCGGGAAAATTCAATAGAAATTATCATAATAAAATTAGTTTGATGTAAAATTGAGTTATTAATTTTATATTTAATCAACTGCATTATAAGTTTGCATTTGGACAAGTAATAAAATCAAGCATTCTGTTTATATAATCAATAATTAAGCTGATATCAATTCATTAACTTAAACATTAATTTGCAAGAATAAATATGATCTACACTAGTGTACTTTCCGTTAAAAAGAACGGTTTATTATCTTTACCAGTTTATTACCCGTTATTAGTTTACTTTTAATGAATTCAATTGAAATTTATTTTATATAGATAAAATACACTTAAAAATTGAATAAAAAACAGGGGAATTTAAATATCAAGTCAATATATTCCCGTGCGTATCATAGTTACATTCTTCATGTTAAATATGCGTCATGTAAACGCGGACACAAAATAATTAAATAAATAAACACACGAGGGAAATTATTAGTATAGATATTAAGACTATACCACAATTATTCTGAGGATGCTTTATTCAACGACGATTTGAGTGAATCGTCGTACAGTTCTCACTAATGACTGCGACCTACATTCACACGAACTCTTCACTCATTAGTAACGAATTTCCATGAATAAATTAACGCCATTGATTTCCCGGTGGGAGAATTAGACAGCAGAAACAAGCTTGGGTAACGGAGGGGCAGAGAGTTTATTGCATTGTGATAATATTCTATCTGGTGACAATAATTATGAAGAATTACAATTATCTTAATTCATAAATATACGGTTATCGATTCGTACGAATCACGACACCGTTGCGGACACATCACGATACCGTTATGGACACATCACGGCACCGTTATGGACACATCACGACACCGTTACGGACACATCACGACACCGTTATGGACACATCACGACACCGTTACGAACACATCACGACACCGTTACGGACACATCACGATACCGTTATGGACACATCACGATACCGTTACGGACACATCACGAAACAATTCTGGACATATCAGGATACCATATTATTGAAATGATCTGAATTAATTTGTTATTGAAAAACAAACTAGTGCAATATTTTAATCATTTATTATTAAGATTTGTCTAACTAAATAGTAAATACCATTACAAATATTTGCGGAGCACATCATCAAGTTTACATTTGAGTAAACTGTCTTACCAGCCGAAAATTAAGATCTGTTCCTGACGTCTATTTAAGAGTTCAATGTAGTGATATTAATAGACAACGCTTGGTATAACGTCAAAGACTAGAACACAAAGTAGGAAAATTCATAGTTTGGTAAATAGCTATACGGTAAGCTACGAATTATCGGTCGGTTCCACATCATGATACTTGCAGGACGGAGGTATCATGAATACCAATAAAATTGGAAATAAATAATTATATCGTTTTTTCTTACATGACCAAAAATGTGGAGCTGACCGATAATTCGTAACTTACCCTATATATTACCTACCAAAAATATTAGGAGAATTACAAATAAAAACAAAGAACCATATGCTAAATCATGCCGAAAAGGAGACTTCAATTCGTGGCTCACTGTTTGATACGCTCTACTGAACAGATTTGAAGATGGGAAAATAAGAAGTTTCTATTACTATATAAATTTAATAGGATGTTTAAAAATTGCATCTTATTTACCTTTTCATATTTTGCATTTAATCGTATTAAATTAATTGATTAAATAGAAACACGAGTTATAAATGATCTTGACCTTTGACACCCGATGGCCCCCAAAATCTTGCCAGATGGTTCCTGGATACTGATCAATCGTGCCACCAAATTTTAGAAGATTTAATTAAATACTCTTGAGTTATGCAAAGATTACAAATAAATAAATGACATAACCTTCTGCAATTTGCGAAGGTAATTATGATTTTTTTGTAAACACGAAAATGATGAACGGTTTCAGAAAAAGAAATACTGATTAGAATACCTAATTACCGTTCTGACAAATAATGTGCCCCACTTTTTGAATTAACGCCAGACTGAATTCTCTCTGGATGCAATCAAATAAGAATAATGGAGTAAATTCTATTAGAAAACATTTCTACCATTTGAAACCGTCAATCAACACAGAATATATGCCAACTCACGATGAAAATAATCACTCCTAAATATTACCAGGAATTTTCAATTGATTTGTGTATAAATCTTAATATCATCAATATCCATCAAGTTTAAATATTTATATACATAATTATTCAGAGTATGAGATAAAACCTCCTAAGTTTGTTCTCACTGATAAATTCCTATATATTACCTATACATTCCTATATATTACCTATAAATTCCTATATATAGATACTATAAGAAGCCAGAAAAGTAAATCTTATACAAAAGCTTGAGAAAGGAAAAAATGTAACATTTATTATCTGTTTCTCAATAATTATTATCCACTATTATCCTTTATCCAAATAGAAAAAATATAGTATGACATAAGAACTATATAGGATTTTGATAGTTATAAACTATATTCCCAGTAAAAGGAATATAAAAGGATTTCTTATACCACAATGGAAATACAATAAGGAAAATATCAGGCAAATTTCCCATACGTAGATAAAATAGGGAAATAACAGACAAATTGCCTCTATATAGATAGAATAAGGGAAATATCAGGTAAATTTCCCATACCTAGACGCAATAAGGAAAATATCAGGCAAATTTCCCATATCCAGATGCAACAAGGAAAATATCAGGCACCTATACAACCTGTTCGATATACTTCACATTTGTCGCGGTAATACCCATCATAAATTTTAATTGGATAGCTTGTTATCGGGTCAGAGGATAAAACATTGTAAAGGATAGTAGCGAAAGGACAATAAAAGCTATGCTACTCAATTACAACAATTCAGAATTGGTAGCCTATGTTATTTTTACTGTAAATATTATGTACTTCATAGTTAAAAAGCACTTATCACTCTAGAAAGGTTAGATAGTGTCTCAGAATTTATTTTTAGTAAAGGCTTAACGTCTGCTTCTGCCGTATTGACAACAAACGGACATTATATACAAGGGACTGGAAGAAGCAGTCAGAAAGGAAATTAAGTGGCTTCAAGAAGAAAGAGTAATGGAAACAAAAGTTTCATATATTTGCTATAAAGTAATATAGTTCATTCATATAAAATAGATAGGTAAATAACAATAAGAATACATCAAGTACATATTTTTCCTGGTTTCCATTCCATCACTATGCAAAGCGATAGCCATAGCAAATACTCGAATAATATTATGGTAGGCAATCATGTGGATCCATTGCAACGATGCAGAATCCACCAATATACTGACAGGAGAGAAATGATCTGGAAAACAATCAGAGACCTTGTTGGTAGGGTAGGACCTATAGTAGAATGTACTGGAAGAGGTCAAATTGTAATGAGTATGTAAGAAATTCTTAGAATGGCAAGAGACCTCTACAGGTATATCTATACTATAATAAGAGCCGCGTCCGTCTGTCTGTCCGTGTGTCACACTTTTATTAAGAAATACATATTGAAAGGAGAAACAAATCATTTGTAGAGGTCATGAATAATATTGACACTAATTATTTAAAAAAATTATATTTTGGCTTTTGAGAGACTATTTTCTTGTTTAATCAGAATATGTTTATCCATAATACATTCTTGCATTCGAATATAATTTAAATTCACTAACAGTTACTGTAGTAGTTACAATAAAAGTAAATTGTGAATAATATTTTGTTTTACATGTTTAGTAGAACTCTAATGAAATTCTGTATAGAGAATCTAGACTCCTGAGTAAAGAAGTAGACTATATAGTTACAGTGAAAATAATAGCCACGATGCAGGCTAGATCTTACTCAGGACTGTACATTCACTATATATACACTATATATACTATACATACTATATGCTTGCATGTTTACACACGAAAGAAATAAGTTAGAACGATATTATGTCTATTTTCTAACTAAACGATAAATGTATAAAGTACCACCCGATACATCATATCGGGTGAAAATACGATTCACAGAAATAAGATTTCAAATAATTCGATATTTAATTGATTCTAAAAATTAATATATAAAAAAGTGTTGCACCAACAAGTCACCGGTTATTATTATATGGAGGTATAATAAAGTTAAATTATAATTCAGTTATGAAAAACTAAAAATAAATATACTGCGATGCTATGCAGTTAGTAATATACGGTATATTAGAATTAGTTAATTTTATCACTTTGGACATTTTAATTGATACTGACTATTATTGAACTTCAGATGGTCTTAATATTTTTTACTATTTTTTATAATTCGAATAACACTGTGCATTTTATACTGAAACATATATAAAAGAATAGACAATGTTTTCCTTATTTCTTGTATGTGTATTCTGAATGTAGTAATATAATATCCACCTCAAAAACAACACTACTTGATGAAAAGTACATCCACTGTTTCAGCATATTTACTTAGCCAATCTAAGTTACCTTGCCACTCTTTATTTACTTAGTCAACACACATTAGCAAACCCCTCTTAACACACTTTGTTTGCTCTTACTGAAGAACACTAGGATACCATACACACGAGTATCTTAGGTCTACTAAATATCGCTTCTAGACGAGCCAAATATAAATAGAGAGACTCTTCAAAGGGAATATTCAAAGAGATTTTGATATCAGTATTTGCACGAGATTTCTCTGGAGTAATATCGGATTTTTCGGAGACTATCGGAAATGTACTCTGAATGTGAAATTGAGTGAATAATCTACGGAAAAGACTCCAAGTATTCCACTTAGTCGCACCGTAGCATCTAGGCTTATTGGATACTCTGATAGATTACATACGAGTTATAAGATAACTTCTACTGTATTTTAACATGATTATGAACTCTTTTCTCTCAAAATTTAGATTTCAGTTTTATTGTTTAATAATAAGCTGTTGGTAAAAATTAATTTAGTGAAACAACTTTGATAATATACTAAATAATCATTATTATTTATTAGATAATTTAATTATATTTATTGATATGCACTTATTGAATAAATAATAGTTAGAAAATATTTATTGGCTGAAAGAATATCGTTTAAACATATGACAAAAATTTGTTTGATAAAAAAGTTAAATATTATTTGTTCAACATGTTTGATGAAAAGTTGAAGAAATATTATTTATATATTTTTCCAAAATCCTAGCAAACAAATTTTTTTTATTGAATAAATAATGTCCATGTGTCGATTTATCAACGAAATGTTCAAAAGGCGAATGCTGTTTTAAAAATAATGTATCATTCATTACACCAAATTGGTTCTTGGTATGAACAAAATAACGATAAATGGTAAAATTGCCCAAATGACCGCTATTAAAGTGCATATTTAATGTACAAATATTAAATATAAAATCTGCTTAAAAAAGAAACAACATTCAAATTACAACAGTAAATAAATTTGAAAATAGAGAAACAGTACAGGTTTAGTAAATAATACAGTACAACCAATCAATGGAATGGGCTACAGTAAATCATATTTACCATTTATTCATCGAGTAAATAAAATGTTTGCGTGTTTCTTAACCATTAAACATGTATGATTTATTAGGAAATGCACTGTGATTCAGTTACCATAAAATAGGAAGTTGTGCTACCATTAAACTAGTCTGATTAATGCTAGAACGACCAAACAGTCAACTTCACTTCCATTTACTTTTCAAACATTTGTGTCACTTCAGTTATTATAGCGAGATACTTGAATTTATTTTAATACTAGAAGACAGTGTTTCATTATATTGAAAATACTACAAAAAAATTCAAGTAAAAATAAAAAATTAAATTATAAAAAAATCAAGTAAAAAAAATCAAATTATAAAAAAATTCAAGTAAAAATAAAAAATAAAATTATAAAAAAATTCAAGTGAAATAAAAAATCAAGTTTCTATCAATGATAAGATCCGAGATTCAAATGTTTGAAAAATAAACAACAGTTAAATTAACTGGTTGATAGTTCTAGTATTAAAGTCTCACTCTGAACACTAATTGTACTTTTAATGAAGGTCTTAAATTAGACAACTTTGGAGAGGATTACATCCACCCTGATTTAATTACGCTTAATAAAGCTAATTGCACGAAAATGATTAGATTATGATATGAACGAAAGAGCTTACGTAAATTCTGATATCCATTTTGCATAATGGTATGTCGAAAAATATTACGTAAAAATAAAGAAGATCACCTAATTGTTAAATTAGATAGAAGAACGTTTAATTAACGTTGGTAAATAAATCATTGAAGGTGAGAGAGAAAATTAACAGAGGTAAGAGTAAGATGGAACGAATTAATTTCATATAATTGCGGAGATTTAGATGCAGAAAATTGAACTCAAGAGTCCATAAAACAAGAGATTTTCGGAGATTTACAGTGAAACTCCTGAGTTATGAAGTATTGGTTACTTCATAACTCAGGGACACTGGTAGTTTTCTATGATTGAAATCTTGGAGAAAACTATAGTCTTTGAGGGATAACTAGCACAAAATAAGGATTTTTATCGATGAAAAGTACAAAAAATGAACAATTATTCACCAAGTTCTTTTATAATTTCCTAATGATAGGATATTTTCGGGCATGACGTATAGAATTCATGACGTAAATCTTTTTCTATAATTTAAAAATATATACTACTTCATAACTCAGGTTCATTTCATAATTCAGGTTCTTTAAAACTCGAGTGCTTTATAACTCATAACTTCATAACTCACGAGTTTTACCGTATTATGCATATGAATGTGATAATAATTACGTACTATAAACTCAATCAAATGATGAGACAGATTATACCATCAAGCGATAATTTTTTCATTAGTGTAGATGATTATGAACTGGCATTTAAATAGCCTAAACTGCGAATTAAGAATGGGAACATTAAAGACGTTATTTTTATAGTTAGTAGTCATCAAAGAGGTGATATTTTTTCCAGTACCACTTTATCGTTAGCGTAATCATATTTAGACATAAAAAAAACCTGAAAACCTATTTTCTGAACAATAAAACGTTACGAAACATAACAAGATCAAATATGTCGAAGTATGAATATATCTAAGGTAGAAGGCAGAAATTGTGGCAAATGAAGTTGTTTTCCAGAGAGTTGTTTTGGAGTTCATGAATAAGGTATGCGGAGTGAGAGAAAATATCAACCGGTGATTGTGTGGCCCTCATTTGAATAACCGACTAGGCTTAGCAACTCAACACCGATATTACCACTGGCAGAAAGAAGAGTACCTACGCGCAGAGTAACTCTAAAGAAGGAGCTGAATTGAGGAAAATGTAATCGGGAAATGAATTAGCTTAGGTAATGCTATTTCAGATATAAGATGAAACGAGACAGGTACAGTAGAGCTCCTCTATAGTGAATGTAGAGTCCTGAGTAAGGGAACTACCCCGTATAGTGAACAAATTTCTTTAGTCTGCTATGAAATGGCCATTAATTTTTTGAAACTGATCCTATTTATGGTAGACCAAAGAAAATTGGTTCACTAGTCAGGGTAGTTCTTTAACTCAGGACTCTACATTCACTATAGGACTTCACTATAGATGAGTTTAACTGTACTTCATTAAGTGAAGGTTTTTAAATTATCATTTATTTAGTGTTCCAAGCAAAATATTCTATATGATCTATTGTGTTTTGTTGTTCCGAGAAACTTCTCATGTTGAATTTCTAGTTAAGATTGTCCAAATAGTTTATTGGTTCATGTTTCGAAATGGAACATATCGGAAGCACACTTATAAGAAAAAATAATCATCACACCTGTAAAAATCATCTCAAGGAGTACAGGTTAATTATCAGTCATTGCTAACGTTTAAACGCAAAGTGGAAAGTAGTTGTCCACCGTTTTTCAAAAGAAGAGGTTCGTGACACCAATAAAAATCCCATTTTACGTCCAGAAAAGAAAAGAGAGGCAAGGTTTTTCTTCCGCTGACAAATGCCACTCATTACTTGTTATGAGCCAATAAATCAGCCTGGAGAAGAACATTTAAACTCTTGCTTACGACTTTTCTTACAGCTACACGAACTATCGCATGAAACTTAATGACACACACTTCGAGATTTGATTACACGCAGTATTACCATAGATTTAGATCGCAATTCGAAAGAACCGAAATTGAATCTTATAACGACTAGAAATATAATGGAACATTGGGATATTATTCCGTAAAATTATACAGTGACTCTGCGTAAATAATTTTATAGAGAAATAATTCAAGAGTGAATCACATATTGACAGCTGTGAATTAAAATACAATTACATGTTTCTGTGTTATTTGTCCGAGGGACTAATTGAATTAAGTGCGAGGAGTTGAGGACCTGAATATCTATTGGTGAAGACGGGAAAAAGCAGAGACACGAAAGACGCCTCATGGAACATAATTGCAGTGACAATAGCCAGAATTTTACTGAAGAATTTAACAGAGGATCTCCAAATTTAATGCGTATGATTAAAGAATTCATTTTCCATAGATCTTTAATTGATTAATCACTTAGAAGTCTACGGAAAATTCTATCTTTAATCAAGTTTTTTAAGATATTTCCTTAAAGACCGGATAAATACACGTGTCCTGTTTCATATATTAGAGCACATGTGTATGCTTACATTAGTTACGTAACATTTATTTTCAAATAACCAAACGAACCAGCCAACATCTGACCTTATTGTCTGACCTTAACTGGCAATTGAGCAAAAACCACAAACAACACCGCACCTTCTTAATTAAGTGGAATATGAGGACTGGCAGTGGAATATGAGGACTGACAGTGGAATATGAGGACTGGCAGTGGAATATGAGGACTGACAGTGGAATATGAGGACTGGCAGTGGAATATGAGGACTGGCAGTGGAATATGAGGACTGGCAGTGGAATATGAGGATTGTAAGTGGAAGAGAAGGACCGTAAGAGTGGATGTATGGTAGCGTTATAAAATAATTATTCCATTAAAGTGAGCACAATGAAATGGCAGGGAAATTTCACGAGACAAATCCCCCAAGTCATACATTCTTCACTCACTCAGAAATCTTATTGGTGAATGATTCAAAGCAACGGAAATCTGAAAGATCTTCTGAGAAATCATTCCAACATATCATATTTATGCTCATTAAATTATGTATGCGGCAAGGGACACAATTTTACTTGTATAAGAATACTTGCGCTGTATTCGTAGATTTAATTCATTTGTGTATGAGAATGTTTTTAATGTATCAAATATACGTATATATAGTATCTAAGAGTGAAATTGAGAAAATTAAACAATAAAAAGTAAAATAGGCATTAAAAAATAAAAATATTTAGAAAAGTATAAAAAATTAAAAAGGTTCAAGAATAATACTTCACTAAAATCACGAATCAGTCTTACAACAAAATAGTAAAAAAATCGAGGTATAAGTTATTTTACAAATGGTACTCCTTAAACAATTCATTTTCTATGAGATAGAATAATAAAAAGGTTTAGAGGGTGACTTGGTGTATACAGTTTTCACTGCAGTGCTTGTTGTCAGAATTAGAAGATGCCCTGTGATTAAAGTTCAAAGTAGCGAACGAATTAAAAGTACTAAAATTCAACCATAGCTTAACTCTGACTCGTATAGGTGTGTAATTAGTAAGATACTTTGATCTATAATTGTGTTGCATTGAACAAACAGTAATTATATGCACTGTGAAATATACTCGGCTGTAGGGTACAACTTACGGAGCTTTCATCATTTCAATATACGCTAAGTCGAGTCTTCAAAACTATTTTCTTTTTATTCTAACTCATAGAAAATGAAAGTTTTAAGGAGTTACAATTATATAATTATTTGAGTCATACCTCGCTCTCTTTATCATTTGTATTAAAAGCAGAATGTTATAAAAACAGGGTCTGTCAAATTATTTGAAGTATTTTACCAGAAATATGTTCTTTTTCTTAAGAAATAATTTTATCAACCAACCAAAATTGAAAATAATAAAAACTTTGCATTAGCTATTAGTAGAAGACACGCGAAAAAAATATGTTAACAGAAATCAAATAAAGATCATAAATACAAGTATTTTCTTTGCAGAAGGAAATTCCTTTAATGCAGTGCCTACTTAAACAAAAACCTTCATTGCAATCATTTTTTACACAGAGCTTACATCACTGAAATTACAAATTGAGAATCAAAATCCATCAACTTGATGAAACTGAGAGTACGGGTGATTGATTGGCTGGTAAATAGAAAGATCTTTTCGTCATCAAACCTAAATTGAAATGTACAGAAGTTAATATTATATTCATTAAAGTTATTACTTTTTTGAGGAACTAAAGAAATTTAAAATGTAACCAAAGAAGAGACTATTTAAATATTATATAATATTTCTAATTATTCTTATACATATAGGAATATTGATATTAAATATTAATATATATAAGAAGAAGAATACGTTGAATTTTATTTTGAAATAACATATAATATTAATTATTTAATGGTAAGAAATATCTGAGCTAGAATAACTCAATTTTCAGGTAAAAAAAAATTATTAATTAACAAATATTTGATCAAATGTCCGACAGATATCATTTTATTTCATAAAAATATTATATAACGAACAGAGTAGAAAATTCAATTTGTATTGATCGCAAATGAAAAATAACACCAACAATCAATCATAAAACAAATAAACAAAGCAGATTATATAAAAGCAATAAAACTAAGTTCGAAAGAAAGCCAAACAAATGAAAATGAATTTATATAAGCCTATATTTTAATAAACAACTTTCAATCATTGTTTGCATAACGTTTTTTAATCACTCAATGGTATAAACTGACTGCAGTTGCAACAATAGCAAGGCCATGAATAAATGATTTCACTGTTACATTTAAAGGGCTACGGGACCACAATCACCATTCTATTGTTAGAAGTAGCTACAAAACAATTGCTACGAAACAGAAAACAATACATTGAACAATAGAGAAATATCATATGCCTGTACCAACAATGCCCTTCGATTTGGCTTCTTTTGATTGATGTAAAATAATGTACATTTATTTGTAGTTTGCCCTGAAAGAAAAAATGGCACATAGCTTTTTTGAGATTTTTTTTATAAAAATTAGAGAAAACGAAGAAAATTGAAACCAGTTGAATACAATTAATTTCAACTAATACAAACTATTTCTTGTGTACTGTTCTTTATTTTATAGATTCTAGAAGATTTTAGACTTTCTTAGAATCAACTGTATATATATTTTAATTACAATTATTTTTTATGTAACATATCTTTTAATTCTTTATATGTATATAACTGTTTCTCAATAAACAATAACTGAAAAGATTATTGCATGAATTTACATATATTTTACTGCGGTAATAGCTAGAGCTAGCACAATATCATACAAGTTTCCTGATTGAATTCAGAATAATTAAGTTGATAGCTAAAATAATAGCCGCCGCTTCTAACCCTCTAAAGTAAACCAACTGAGAAGTTCTTTAGGAATAAATTAAAACCAAGGATTTCGAATTCACGATTAAGTAGTTGAAAGAACTTACGTATCAATTAGTATAGAGATTCACAAACTGAATTGCAAATCATACTGTTAACATTTTATACCTTAGGAGGACGTATCAGTTCCCTGTCAAATGATGTATTTTGCGGGATAGAGATATTTTATATAAGACGACAGGTTAAACATATGTGTATGCTTTTATTTATTAGAACTAATTGGAACGCTTATATTAAGGTAAGCAGAATTGTATTTTTTATTGTTAAATATCTTTAGTTTGCCTATATATTCCAAGGATATTATAAAAATAATCAAGTTCAAATTTACTCTGTGGATGTAAGATTACAGAATCGAAAAGTTAAGATGAGAGGCAACTTCGTTTAATAACTCCTTATTTCAGTCCAGGATTTAAGAACCTGTTGATTAAGCCTTTATTAGAAGTCTGAATAGATCTGACAAGTCAGAGTGATACTAATGGCGTGAATCTGACAGAGAAGATCACCAGGTTGAACTGAGGAGCTGGAAATGATGGCTGAAGAATAGAACCAATTTGCAAGATGAAATATCAGTTCCGTAGCTCTAATAAGTTAAAAGTTTACGTAACTAAAAGTATATGCAAAAGGATAGAAGTATCAGAAAAGCTTATTTGTAGTAAAGTGAGAAACATGTTCTCTATTTTATTATTCAAGAGAGAGTCAAAATGTGTTCTTTTTCCGCTTTTTAGAGAACATTATTGGAGAATACGAGCGTTAAAATGTGATTAATGTTCAGTTTTTTACCGCTTTGTCCTTAATAGCAATTGGCGGATCGCAACGGGATAGACTAATTCAATTTTCGAATTAAAATTTAACGAACCCTCAGAGTTCGAAAAAAAAGTTTTTTAGATTCAGACGACAGGGGACGCTTGGTAATTAGCTTACAGGTGGATATCAGTATTATGCATGGACGTGATCACTAAATTTTAGAAACATTTAAATGATGAGCGATTGAAGCGCACGGCAACAGAATATATACGAGAAATAATAAATGAAAGCAGGAGAATAGTTTCTGATTTGTTCAATTATTATTAGGATGCACTTTTCGATATAAATGAATTGTTTTAATTTGTAACAAATATGAACCATGAAATAATATATCATTATTAATCTGTTTGAAGATATACTTATCAATAATTTTTTTGATCAAAAGCCAATCAAAAAAACTAAGACAATTACTCATTAATTCACAGCAAGTCAATCACTAACTTGGTATTCATTCATGCCTAATCAGTTCCTAATTCTCAGGAGACAATAAATGAAGGATGGCAAGCGTCTCTGATCTGTCTTCACCTGCACGAATGTAATTAACAAACCAATTGAAAGACTTCAAGTGCAGCTGCCGAGGGAATTCGAACAATCCTCACCGAATTATCTGTCGGTAATGAACCAGGAACTCATTGGACAAATTTAGAGCAGTTCTTGGTATAAACATGGCAGTGAATATCAACCTCAAATCGCGTCGAATCCCTGTAGAACGTACCCCAAGATTTCCCTCCTATAGATTACGCAACCCAATTTTTTTCTCTTGTAGATTCCGCATCTCAAGATTTCTCTCCTGTAGATTACGCACTACAAGATTTCCCTCCTGTAGATTACGCACTACAAGATTCCCCTCCTGTAGATTACGCACTACAAGATTTCCCTCCTGTAGAATACGTACCCCAAAATTTCCCTACTGTAGATTACGCACCTCAAGATTTCCCTCCTGTAGATTAAGCATCTTAAGATTTCCCTCCTGTAGATAACGCACCTCAAGATTTCCCTCCTGTAGATAACGCACCTCAAGATTTTCCTCCTGTAGATAACGCATTTCAAGATTTCCCTCCTGTAGATTACGCACCACAAAATTTCCCTCCTGTAGATTACGCAACCCAAAATTTCCCTCCTGTAGATTACGCAACCCAAAATTTCCCTACTGTAGATTACGCAACCCAATATTCCCCTCCTGTAGTTAATGTGCCCCAAAGCACACTGGTGGCGCAATCTACAGGACAACCTTTGTGTCAAACCTTGTGGCATCTTATGATTGTTTTCCTCGGAACTAAATAATCTAAACACCGGAACTACATTAAAGTGACTCGACTCTCCCTTCTTGGATACCCGAAGGCGACAGCATATTAGTCAGCATCAAGACCGGGATATTCACAAAAAGTTTTGCGAAAGCTAATGGCAAACTTTGTACCGTAACTTCTAAGTCCAAAAAGTCATTCAGCAGATTTCAGAAGAAAAATTTAAGGACTTTATGAGCGCATGAGAATTGTTTCCGATTTGGAGATTAGTGGCACTTAAAATAACTAACATTTATTTACTACATTTAACTAGGTGAATTATATCGTAAACATAATGGAGGGATATGTACTAATTTGCTACCTTAAAGTACTAGAACATTTAACGCTTTTAAACAGCTAATTCATTGCAATATTGAGTATAGAGGATTTTTTTCATGAATGAAAAAGGGTTCTAGGAAAATTTAGTTTCGCAATTTTTGGTATGAGCTATAAATAAAAACTTATCAATTAGATGTATTGGGGGGCGTGACGCACCCCAAATCCCCCTGCAAGATCATTAAACAATCATTAAGTGGGCATCGCAACAAACTAGAGGATGCAACAAACTACATGACGAGTGACGACCATTTATGTTGATAGCCGTTGGCTGAGTATTTTTTTTTTCAATCCAAGACCAAAAGTTCCGTGACCGAATTTTCCATATCGAAATTTCCGAGACTGGAATTTCCGGTTACCATGAAAGAGATAGTCTAAGATCTAAATCAATCTTAACCAAATGAAGTAATTTTTGAAGGGAGAAATAACAATTGTCGGTAAAATAATAGATTGTTTTCTATTTGAATGAACTAGTAGAAATTTAATCAAATATATCATCACCAGTTCCAATTGCACTTGCAGGCATTTCAATTTATAATCCAACCCTTCAATGAATCCAAATAAAAAAAATGTCATCAAATATTTGAAAATAGTTCACCTGTCAGATTTCAGGCCTGATATATAATTGATTGAAAGCAAAGAAATCAATTACAAACCAATTAACAATTAATACAGGCGAATAGCACACAAATATGGCCCATCAAAGCGTTTTGAAAGGTAGAGATTAAACACTTGAGTGCCCGCGACCGAATCGATCGGTAAAGGGCCGTACACACGTAGGGTTTTTTAAGTCTTTCCACCAGATTTTTTAATAAGCTCCTCCTACTTTTTCCACGAGACTTTCGAATCAAATAAGAAAAAACGATATAAATATTTAAATTAGTTGGTATCCATGATACCTGCAGGAATCATGGATACCAATAAAAATAAATAATAACATCGTTTTTTCTTATATTCTCGTGGAAAACGTAGGAGGAGCTTAGCAAAAAGTTTGGTGGAAAGACTTAAAAAACCCTACGTGTGTACGGCCCTTCATAGTTCGAAATCAAATATCACATAACTTAAATTAACCAAACTATTCAATGACAGGAACAATAAACAAAAGCTATAAATTTTGACCAATCTTCGTAAATATTGCGAGTGGAAATTTATAGCGAAAAGTTTTCGATAAGATAAAAGAATTTTTATTAAAAATAAAGGGAAATTGCTACAATTCCACGAGTTTTTGATGCGTGAAATGGCTATACATTTCATTTAGATAAAACGTGTAGTACATTGATGATAAATGAATAATTAGAATATCTTACCTTGCATTTACAATTTAAATTCATTTAGATAAAATCAGGTATTGAATATATATAAAAATGTATTTTGCTTTCACAGAATTCATTTTACCTCTATATAACATTGAGCTAAGTAACTATTGCAATATTATCTAGCCTTTGCAATAACCGTTATTTTTAATGAATACATTCACGGGATTAAGAAGAAATAGTTTGAGCAGAGGCTTAAGTGTAAACCATGATAATAATCAACAGTAATATAGGAAAAATTGAAATAAAATACTTGAGAAAACCTACCAAGAAACGATGAAAACTTTAAAATCTTTACCACACAGTTATCGTTTCGAGCACCGAAACAATAAATTGGACGACATTCTAGTTGAACTCAATTCATGTACCTAGGTACAGTAAAAAATGTATCTGCAATTCACATCATCATCACAGTGACTCTTTTCTCTGATAGTACATCATCACAGTGACTCTTTTCTCTGATAATACATCATCACAGTGACTCTTTTCTCTGATAGTACATCATCACAGTGACTCTTTTCTCTGATAGTACATCATCACAGTGACTCTTTTCTCTGTTAGTACATCATCACAGTGACTCTTTTCTCTGATAATACATCATCACAGTGACTCTTTTCTCTGATAGTACATCATCACAGTGACTCTTTTCTCTGTTAGTACATCATCACAGTGACTCTTTTCTCTGATAGTACATCATCACAGTGATTCTTTTCTCTGATAGTACATCATCACAGTGACTCTTTTCTCTGATAGTACATCATCACAGTGACTCTTTTCTCTGTTAGTACACCATCACAGTGATTCTTTTCTCTGATAGTACACCATCACAGTGATTCTTTTCTCTGATAGTACATCATCACAGTAACTCTTTTCTCTGATAGTACATCATCACAGTGACTCTTTTCTCTGATAGTACATCATCACAGTGACTCTTTTCTCTGATAGTACATCATCACAGTGATTCTTTTCTCTGATAGTACATCATCACAGTAACTCTTTTCTCTGATAGTACATCATCACAGTGACTCTTTTCTCTGATAATACATCATCACAGTGACTCTTTTCTCTATTAGTACATCATCACAGTGACTCATTTCTCTGATAGTACATCATCACAGTGACTCTTTTCTCTGATAGTACATCATCACAGTGATTCTTTTCTCTGATAGTACACCATCACAGTGATTCTTTTCTCTGATAGTACATCATCACAGTAACTCTTTTCTCTGATAGTACATCATCACAGTGACTCTTTTCTCTGATAATACATCATCACAGTGACTCTTTTCTCTATTAGTACATCATCACAGTGACTCATTTCTCTGATAGTACATCATCACAGTGACTCTTTTCTCTGATAGTACATCATCACAGTGACTCTTTTCTCTGATAGTACATCATCACAGTGACTCTTTTCTCTGATAGTACATCATCACAGTGACTCTTTTCTCTGATGGTACATCATCACAGTGACTCTTTTCTCTGATAGTACATCATCACAGTGACTCTTTTCTCTGATAGTACATCATCACAGTGACTTTTTTCTCTGATAGTACATCATCACAGTGATTCTTTTCTCTGATAGTACATCATCACAGTGACTCTTTTCTCTGATAGTACATCATCACAGTGACTCTTTTCTCTGATAGTACATCATCACAGTGACTCTTTTCTCTGATAGTACAACACCACAGTGACTCTTTTCCCTGATAGTACATCATCACATTGACTCTTTTATCTGATAGTACAACACCACAGTGACTCTTTTCCCTGATAGTACATCATCACAGTGACTCTTTCCTCTGATAGTACTATTCGTAGTTACTATAAAATCTAGTTATTCTTTTATTCAATACCAAAAGAAAGAGAAGCCGTCTGATGGCTTCTTCAATTCATGAGATGGAATGACTCTACTTTGAAAACAAAAGCTTGTTTTTGCATCCAAGTTTTTCCTCAAAATAGGAATACAGCGAGTAGAAGAAGAAACAAAAAAGCGAAAACAGGTCACAGCAGATTGAAAGCATGATTGGGAATATAGGGAGTGAAGGATGCTTTTTCTAGCGCTTGGCTAGTGAGAATTTAAACTTAGGAATAGAATCTAGGAGTGAAATCTAACTGTTGAAAACAGTTCTATTAAGAAAAATAAAACGTAAAAGGGGAATTCAATTAAAAACGAAAATAAATAAAATCAGTTGAAAATTCATTAAAATAAATTGCAGTATATCGAAAGGGAAATTTAAAATTTTTCCATCACAATATTATTATAATACACAGGATTTACGCTTGAATATTAATTTTCTTCTCAAAGGAAATACTAATTTGTTATGTATTATAATAAATTCATCCCATCTTTTAAGTGAAAAAAATAATACCCACACTTTACAATGAATTAATAGAAAATCACTAACTGCAACTCTTTCATTTATATATCTACAATAAGCAGATATATAAATGCTATTTTAGAATTGGAATATCAACGTATAATAAATCTTTAAAAACCTGAAACTGCATTACTGATTCATCTGTCCTAAGTCTATACTCACTATACAGTCAGTGTTCTCTATCTACATACCTGAAAAGAGAAACAAAATATATTATTAAAGATGGAGTAGATTTGTTTTATGATATTAAATTTTTAATTTCATTAGTAAGTAAGAATGAAATCAATTTCCTGTGAAACAATTATCATCTCAATTATTGGTGATATTTAAGCTTGAGACAATATGCTTTTAAAATCATAGATTTGAAGAATATCATAGACGAAATGAAATGGTATCGAATACTATATACCGCTGGTGTAGAACGATTCAATACTCTTTCATTCTCTCTATGACATTTACATGATCAATAATTTTGAAAGCATATTGTCAGAATCCTAGGGAAAAGTATATAAATTCGATACCTCGCGGGGCCAATTTATGCAAGACTCCAGACGATATGACTCCATTCAATCGAAGATAACATCTGATACAAGTCATAAAGCCACAGTTCGTTACAAGTCATAAAGCCACAGTTTCGTTACAAGTCTTAAAGCCACAGTTCGTTATAAGTCATAAAGCCACAGTTCGTTACAAGTCATAAAGCCACAGTTCGTTATAAGTCATAAAGCCACAGTTCGTTACAAGTCATAAAGCCACAGTTCGTTATAAGTCATAAGCCACAGTTCGTTACAAGTCATAAAGCCACAGTTCGTTAAAAGTCATAAAGCCACAGTTCGTTACAAGTCATAAAGCCACAGTTCGTTATAAGTCATAAAGCCACAGTTCGTTACAAGTCATAAAGCCACAGTTCGTTACAAGTCATAAAGCCACAGTTCGTTATAAGTCATAAAGCCACAGTTCGTTACAAGTCATAAAGCCACAGTTCGTTACAAGTCATAAAGCCTACAGTTCGGTAAATGGTCATAAAGCCACAGTTCGTTACAAGTCATAAAGCCACAGTTCGTTACAAGTCTAAATGCCACAGTTCGTTACAAGTCATAAGCGAGGTCGACAGTTCGTTATAAGTCAAAAAGCCACAGTTCGTTATAAGCCATAAAACAACAGTTCATTATAAGTCATAAAGCCACAGTTCATTATAAATCATAAAGCCACAGTTCATTATAAGTCATAAAGCCACAGTTCATTATAAATCATAAAGCCACAGTTCGTTATAAGTCATAAAGCCACAGTTCGTTATAAGTCATAAGGCCACATTTTGAGTCGCTATGACTTAGCTACATGTACACTGGAGACTGATAAGGAGTCTATCCTGATGCTAGGGTTATCCTGGGAACAGTTAGTCACATCTATCATAACCGTTTCACTCCATTTGATCAATGCGCTTATCAAGGGAATTGGAAAAATTGTGATTTCAGGGGAATAGAGTATTTCATGAAATTATAAAACTTCCAAATTTAATTCAACCATTCATTGTTCTTGTAATCATTTTCATTCACTTACACTGATTAGGATAATCGGATTATGAACCACACAAGGCGAACAATTTAAAGTCACGATTTAACGAATATTTAGTGGATATCACTAGTGAATAGCTAGTTTATTTAGTAGGGGTTTAACGTCAGAAATCGTATACCAAAGTGATGACGTCAAAAGTAAATTAAATACTATAGGTACACAAAATCTTTATCTTATAGTCGACAAATATTATTTTAGCGATAATGTCAAGAGCTGTAAACATAATAAAAAATATTTAAAGTCAAGATTACAACAATTCGGTGGTTTGAGAGATTGGATCTACCACTATCACCTGGTGAATAAAGTCTACTAATCCCACTTGGTGAATAAGGTCTACCATTCCCGCCTGGTGGATAAGGGCTACCAATCCCACCAGGTGGATAAGGGATACTAATCCCACCAGGTGAATAAGGGCTACCAATCCCACCAGGTGAATAAGGTCTACCAATCCCACCAGGTGAATAAGGTCTACCAATCCCACCAGGTGAATAAGGTCTACCAAGCCCACCAGGTGAATAAGGTCAACCAATCCCACCAGGTGAATAAGGTCTACCAATCCCACCAGGTGAATAAGGTCTACCAATCCCACCAGGTGAATAAGGGATACTAATCCCACCAGGTGGATAAGGTCTCCAATCCCACCTGGTGAATAAGGTCTACCAATCCCACCTGTTTTTCCCTTATTAATGTTCCTGACTCTGTATCCCCGTGTCTTATCTAATCTTCGTACAGTCACATTTCAGAGAGTAATTTCCCCCGAAGCTGAACTTGCTTCCTCTGCCTTTTTCGTGGTTTAACATTCTGCAGATTTCTTCTGGCAGGAAATTAAATGCCTATAATTGAATGCTTCCACGCAGAAAATAATAAAACCAGAATAATAACCTTAATAATAATTGATGAACCTGTGGGCTCAAAATGAGAATAAGAACTTGGGATCTTCGACGGATTATTAACATATGAATAATAGAATATTAAATATTCCTTCAAGAATGAGAAATAATTACAAAAAGCATCACATTGCACTTTTCTTTGGCTGTACTTCAATTTTGTTACATAGCTACGAATTTATCAAAGTATTGTGAATACTTAGCCGAAAACAAAACAATAGAGCTGAAAATAAAAGTATTGGTCTTTTTGAAGGCCCACATCTAATCCTGACGAATAACCATCAAAGATGGAAAATCTAATTTTCATGCACTAGAGCTTTAGAGCAAAATATATAAATAAATGAAGCGTTTAAACTGTATTGAATATTTTTTTTTAAATTACATGATATATATAATAATACAGTTGTTATATCTTACAAATTTTCAAATCATTCACAAATAAATAAATTTAATCTTTTTTCCAACTCCTTTCAAACCAGTTCAATTTTTAGTGCATTATTAATCATTTTATTGAAGAGGAATAAAAAAAATATAATATAATATATTAAATATATTTGTTAATACAGTTTAACTAGATATCCGTTAGGACAGTTTAACTAGGTATTGTATGGAAAGATATCTTTGAAAATTATAAGAAAATCACTAATATTACAAAAACAACACATTTTGGTCATTCATTTGGTGATAAATGATAAAATCATTATTACAATTCCAACAAGACACAATCTCGAGACTTTTGTAAAAAAGTACAGGTAAGGATACATGACAATTAAAACTTCTCCAAGCAAGAAGGATTTATTCCTGGGAATTTTTTCTTGCCTAGGATACCTAATATCCCAGGAATAAATCCTGTACGACAAAGGTTAGCAACCTTAGAAATCTGTGATAGTCTCTGCGGTAAGATACCCCCCTTTTCTCTTGCATTCATGAATGAGATTAAAATCGAGACTTTATTGCAAGGCAGTTCCGGCACTTTGGCCCCAGTCTTGCATTAATTCACCCCAATGGAGAAATACGGTGAAAAGAGAATAAATATATTGTACTATCAAAGAAAAAAGTCTTCGCATCATCTTAATTTCTCAAATCACAGTTTTATAATATAAATATTTTCTTTAATTTGTCGTCGTATACACATACCAATTTTAAAATATATACAAGCATTTCAATTAGTAAAGTTAATTTTTGGAAATATGAAATTATTAAACTCAAAAATAAAACACTTCTGTTCCACTGTTTCATATTTACTATGCATCATAACATTTGATTTAGTACTTTTCATGTAATTGGTATAATAAAACTTACAACATGCATTTTTATAAGTTTTGATGGTGTACTGAAAGGTCGAATTTTATATTTGTTACCTCACAGTGAAAATTGAAAGAATGTTTTTCCTTGGTATTAGAATTTATATTCTTACTCTAGCTAATTGACCTTTGATCCGATCGCTTCCAAAATCTAATCAAATGGTCCATAGACAATGACCAATCGTCCCACCAAATTTCAGGCCATTTGTTTGAATACTTTTTTCAGTTATGTGAATAACAAGATTACAATTAAATCCGACCAAAAAATAACCTTCCGCAATCTTGCGAAGGTAATGAATAACTCAAGTAAATAATGAACGAAATCATGACAAACAACCATGGAATGCCTTTTTTAAATCTCTTTTGGTAGCAAATAGCTCTCCCGTTTCAGTTGTCGAGAGAAGAGGAACGTTTGAGTAGGTATTTGGGGCAGGCAGCAATTCAACACACTCGTCCCTAATTAACTCTGCGACTATTGACAAAAGGAAGGGGATTAAACTCTATTTACAGCCTGATGAAACTCTACAACTGGTAAATGCGATGGCAATTGATAAGCATCTCCTATTAGCCCAGAACTGTGTGAGGTTATTTGCATTAGTGTACAACTATCAGTTTAAGGGGACCGTACATGGATTTCGTAAAAAAAATTATTAATGAAGTTATGTTTATAAAACTTTAACACAGATAATTGAACTCTGGAAATTTGAGAATATTTTAAATTGACTGCAATCACATGAATTGAAAAGTTATAAAATACACTTATTCAACAACATTAATATTCTATATTTCAGCGAACCGGTTTCACTTTCATTGTAAGTAACTAAATAATATCACTGGAGCAATAAATGGTCAATATCATATATATAGAATACCTATTACTAGGGTTGTGACAATATAATTCTAAAATAATATATCCCGAAAATATTATAGACTGAGAGAACTAAAGAGTATTGAATGGTTCTACGCCAGCGGTATATAGTATTCAATACCATTTCACTTCGTCTGCGATATGCTTCTATGATTTTAAAAGCACATTGTCACAAACCTAGTTATAACCAAAGAAACCTGGAACTTTTTTTTTCGGTGAAAGAGCACAGAAACAAATATATAACATGAAAACTGAAAAACATGTAATCTGTTCCATAGAAGGCTTCCCTAATAAAAACCTTAACAGAAATATAATCTGTGTTCGTAATGTAGTTTGTTCGACAACCGAGTGTCAATCACGAGGAAGAAACTCAGGATAATTAAATAAGCTGACGATGATGCACTCTAATGCCAAAAAAAGACTCGGTGTATGGGAAATAAAAATGGAGTACAGACTGAAAATAGGTAAAACAAAGTAACTACTGCTACTGTCATATCGGCTACTGTGTCATATCAGCTACTGTGTCATATCGGCTACTGTGTCATATCGGCTACTGTGTCATATCGGCTACTGTGTCATATCGGCTACTGTGTCATATCGGCTACTGTGTCATATCGGCCACTGTGTCATATCGGCCACTGTGTCATATCGGCCACTGAGTCATATCGGCCACTGTGTCATATCGGCTACTGTGTCATATCGGCCACTGTGTCATATCGGCCACTGTGTCATATCGGCCACTGTGTCATATTGGCCACTGTGTCATATCGGCTACTGTGTTATACCGGCTACTGTGTCAAATCGGCTACTGTGTCATATCGTATTTTTATATATATGCACTAAAGATGATTCACAGAAAACTATCTAGAAATTACTATTTAAAGAAGGTCTGCTTCTTCATCTAGAAATATTTTCAGCGATTAGAATGCATCTCTACTCCCTTAAAAATAATCATCGCCTTCAAAGGAACTGAACCAGCCAGAAAAAATATAAAATATGCCGCGGGGGAGAACAACCATTATCTAACGTTGCAATCAAGAAATGCCATTTTTATAATATATATTTTATGATAAGGACTAAAACACGTATAAAGCGTTTCAATAAAATTTAAAACCTTAGACTTCTGTACCCATAATTAATCGAAGAAGAAATCAATTGAAACTATATGAAAGGTATAAGGCAGCAATTACAGTAATTTGTAATAGTCTATCCCAGTGGTTCTGAAAGTGGGTTCACACCTTCGGGGCCTGGAATGTTTAAAGGGGGTGCCTGGGAATCGGTATGGTTCATAAAGGTCCTGCTGTTCATATCATGCAGAATGAACATGAAGTACATTTGCCATTTTCTCACAATACAGTTACCAAAAATACCTATTATAATAGTATCTTTGAATTGAATGCTCATGGGGTGCCTGAGAAAAGCAAGGTACGAGAAAAATACTTTAATAACCACTGGTCTATCCATATATTTTCATACAAGTCCCAATACTGTTTGTTGTAGGTTAGCAATACTGAAATTCTGTTCGAGTCTCCTAAAGTGAAGAGGAAGAGTTGCCTCAAAGAAATTGATTGAAAGAAAACATAGGGTGAGAAAATAACTCCGCAAATTAAACTTGGTAAATTAGTTGGGAAGTTTATGTAGCGTGGCTTTGATGGGTGAAACTGATGGACAGAAACTGAAACTGATGTATAAACCATCATTTGATGGGTGACAGAAACTGAAACTGATGTAGAAACCATCATTTGATGGGTGACAGAAACTAAAACTGATGGAGAAACCATCATTTGATGGGTGACAGAAACTGAAACTGATGGAGATACCATCATTTGATGGGTGACAGAAACTAAAACTGATGGAGAAACCATCATTTGATGGGTGACAGAAACTGAAACTGATGGAGATACCATCATTTGATGGGTGACAGAAACTGAAACTGATGTAGAAACCATCATTTGATGGGTGACAGAAACTGAAACTGATGGAGAAACCATCATTTGATGGGTGACAGAAACTGAAACTGATGGAGAAACCATCATTTGATGGGTGACTGAAACTGAAACTGATGGATAAACCATCTTTTGATGGGTGACAGAAACTGAAACTGATGGAGAAACCATCATTTGATGGGTGACAGAAACTGAAACTGATGGAGAAACAATCATTTGATGGGTGTAGAATGTTTCAAACTTAGGAACACTTTCCGACTACTACAGGGTGTCCCAAAAAAACCGATACCCAAATTTCAAAGGCTGTAATTCAAAAACTAGAAGACTTACAAAAAATTGGAAAATCACTTTTTGTTTCTCAACATTTTTTCTATCTCTGTACAAAATATTACATGAATGGAATTAACGGTTTTCTTGTAGCTGTATTTTTAGTGACCGATACCAAAAACCTGCTAGCGCACTTTCAGTAAAACACTTATTTCACAGTTCGAATTGTTCAAGAAGCACTTACAGAATTTTTCAAATCACTGCAATAAAAAGTGGATTACATCTTACAAAATCTACATTCAATATATTTGTAACCTTAAATTTGAAGCGACATCCTTACAAGATGTACGAGCGAAACAAACACCTAAATACCGATCTTCCTCGGCGTTGAATTTTGCGCATTGGTTTTAGCAGAAAAATGTCCGGTTTGTGGACGATAATGTGGTTGGTGATGAAACCACTTTTCATTCGAATGGCAAAATAAATTATCATAACGTTCGCACATCTTCACCGAAGAACCAACCTCCTACTTTCAACTTTGACGTAAGAATATCGTGAGAGAAAGTCTGTGTGTGGATTGGACTAGGTACCAATGGCCGACTTGGCCGTATCGTCTGTCCTTATTTTTTACAAAAATAATTTAAATGCAGATAGACACCTTGATCTAATAAATGATAGAATGGTTTCAAGACTCAAGAAATACATGGAAACAGAATCAATCGAACCTGGTTGGTTAATGACGGGTTCAGAACTGTTGCTGTAAGGAAAAACTAAATGAGCTATTCGGCAATACGCATTATCGCCCTGAATCATCGTAACGAATGGCCAATCAGATCGACTGAAACGATTAATAGGAGGAACAGTTTGAATGTTTTTGTTTTCGGTTGCATATTAATAAACGCCTTTTATTGTTATAATAACGGTTTTTTAATAAAAAAATTTAATAAAATGTTGAAAGTTATTAAAAAAATGGTTTTAATATGCTAAAATTCGAAGTTAAAAAGTGCGCAAACAGGTTTTTGATATCGTTCACTAAAAATACTGCATAATGAAAACGGTTGAATATATTCATCTAAGATTTTGTACAGATGTGTAAAAAATGTTGATAAACAAAATGTGATTTCAATTTATATTTTAAATTTAACAGTTTTTGAATTACAGCCATTGAAATTTGGGTATCGGTTTTTATTGGGACACCCTGTATGTATGTCTCTGCGACACTCCCTTTTCATGAGCTGATCTACAAATCACACTACACATCGATTTATAAGTTTGGCCAAATAAGCGTACACACTGAGCCATAAATCAATGACTGACTGTCACTCAAATAAGCATGATAGGCCGGCCATAAACCTGCCAAGCTATGATTGAATTCTACCACAATGCATTATGCAGGGGAATACCTTTCTGATTTATTAATTCCTATGAATACAAACAGAAGATCAACTTTAGATTATCATTATACAATGCACTGAGTTTATTTAGTGTTACAGTTATTTAATAGTTAATAAGTACCATTTTACAAGTAGATGCAAGATACATTATTAAAATTAAATGATTACATATTATTACCTGATGTAGTAATAAAATTACTACAATAGTTACATTATTAAATAATGATATGCATTATTCAGGTGAATACCCCTCTGGTATATTAAAAACAATGAATAAAAACGTATGTAAAACAGCATATCCATTTCACATAATCATTACAATGCACTAAGTTTCATTAATCCTATAGCTATTTAATATCTATTAAGTACCACTTTACAAGGGGATATTCGATACATCATTAATTGCAGGCTACACACTTACAGAGCATTTCTCAAGATGTTTACAAATTTAAAGCTGAACTATCCATAATATCACATTTCCTTTCAAGCATATGTATTATACATTAACAAAATGAATTATATGACTACTAGTGTAGTTGCCCGTTCAAATAACGGGTCTTCAATGGTAATTTATTACCCGGTATGAGCAAGTGGTGAGTCAGTGGCCAAAATAATATCGCGTCTTGCGGGACGCTAAAATCCTTATTTTTGGGTCACGTGACTGGCAATCTAGCGTCGGTTCAATGGAGAAATGATATAACTGAAACAAAATTTAATGGAGAAATGATATAACTGAAACAAAATTTAATGGAGAAATGATATAACTGAAACAAAATTTAATGGAGAAATGATATAACTGAAACAAAATAAGGTTTTACACCGTCTTCCTTAGCGTCCTGCAATTGCTGCAACACTTCCTCTCTCTAGAGTAGTTTATCATAACTCTATGGGTGTGAGGTTCTTTCAGTTAACTCAATTGAATTTTATTTTTCTGAAAACCTGATACTAAATTTTATAGGGAAAACACAAACAAAAATTGAATAAAAACAGGGAAATTTAAATATCAAGTCAATATATTCCCGTGCGTATCATAGTTACATTCTTCATGTTTAATATCCGCCGTGTAAAAGCGGAGACCAAATAAGTATATAAACACACTACAGATATCATTAGGATGGATAATAAACTATATTTCTCATTTTCATATTTACCAAAACCGTTTAGGTTGAAATAAAATGATTTTCGTTGAAGATTCATGATGATTAAAATCTTCAATATCAATAAATTTAAAAACCTACTGATATCTAGGGGACGACTAAATTGTTTTTGACAATTTGTAATCAGCTTACTGGCGATAAAAGGAAGGTTTTCCTCCGGGGATTTTTGAAGTGCTATTTAAGCCTTGGAAAATAGCTGCTAGAGACTGAATTAACGTCTCCATTTTGCATAATCTACGGTTGAAACTCATAACCTATGAAAACACATGAAAAAGAAGAAAATTGAGAGAAGTGGTACGGCAATATACTGAAAAAAAGGTTATATACATTATTAATTAATTGATTTTAAAATCTATACTGAAATGTAATTAGTGGAATAAAATTAATTTTTAAAATTATTTTAAATATTATTTGAAAAAATTATTTGAAAAATAAAACCCGTTTCGATCCGAAAATTCAAATTTTGAAAATAAAATATTCATTTTTGAAGAAAAAAAGTATTATTCAAATTCAAAAAAAATAAATTAGTATCTAAATTTGAAAAAAAAATGTTATTTAAAAAAATTATTAATTATACAAAAAGTTGAATTTGTCATCTAGATCGAAATACCGTCAAAACCGTAAAGTTTGAATTCAATCATATCAATGCGCGCAAAAATTCAATTGCAGAAAGTGGTAAAAGATGCGAGTGTTTTGAGGAAAATGAAGAGGCAAGCTCCCTATTACTTAATTGCTTCCTCGCAATGATGGATGGCAGGGAAAACACTCGAACAGCTTAATGATCTGAAACTTGGAGGGAATGTCCTTAGACTTTTGAAGGAAATTCTCATCTCAATCGGCAGGAATCTTGGTAATTCGAACGTTCCAATAAACTTATAGAGTAGGTTCTTAATTATCGGTCAGTACTACATCTTCGGCCATATAAGAATTTTTTTATAAAAATTGTTATTATTACACAGTGCTATCTAATACTTCTGCAAACCCGGGTTTGCAGAAATATTAGATAGCACTGTGTAATAATAACAATTTTTGTATCGTTTTTCTTATATGACCGAAGATGTAGTACTGACCGATAATTCAGAACTTACCCTACCTTGGGAAACAAAACAAAAAATGAAACTATTCCATGTCAAATAAATATATTCTAGTTCTCTCCAATATCAATGAAACATATTTATTCAGTATTTTAACTTTTGGTTCAGTAATTAGAAATCAATTTATTTACCAAATTTAAAGTCTATTCGTATATTTCTACACCATTTACTTTTATCTTTAAAATTACCTGTTAGCTACGTTATTATCCTTTGAAAACTATTTTTTCTATCAAAAAAACTGAAAAATATTATAATGAATACAGTTATTAAACAAAACTATTAATGTATTCAAGAAGATTCCAGATGTGATATCAAAAAACTGTGACAATATGCTTTTAAAATCATAGATCCCGAAAATATTATAGACGGAGAGAATTAAAGAGAATTGAATCGTTCTACACCAGCGGTATATAGTATTCGATACCATTTCATTTTGTCTATGATATTCTTAGGATCTATGAATTCAATGGCATATTGTCACAGCCCTATTAATCACTCAATAAAAACAATAAAACTGATAATTCAATCAAAAAAATGACAGGCGCATCTTGATAAATTGATCATAAATATTAAAGTTAGGATGAAATTCATCACCAGTAAGGCTATTATAAACAAAATATTTAAAACCTCGGAACAAAATTGATAGGCAATTAAAATAGAGTAAATAGG
>CANNZV010004268.1:61618-105879 GCA_947561585.1 Caprella mutica
GTACTTCAGAGAAAGTCACTGGATGATGTACTATCAGAGAAAGAGTCACTGTGATGATGTACTATCAGAGAAAGAGTCACTGTGATGATGTACTATCAGAGAAAAGAGTCACTGTGATGATGTACTATCAGAGAAAAGAGTCACTGTGATGATGTACTATCAGAGAAAAGAGTCACTGTGATGATGTACTATCAGAGAAAAGAGTCACTGTGATGATGTACTATCAGAGAAAAGAGTCACTGTGATGATGTACTATCAGAGAAAAGAGTCACTGTGATGATGTACTATCAGAGAAAGAGTCACTGTGATGATGTACTATCAGAGAAAAGAGTCACTGTGATGATGTACTATCAGAGAAAAGAGTCACTGTGATGATGTACTATCAGAGAAAAGAGTCACTGTGATGATGTACTATCAGAGAAAAGAGTCACTGTGATGATGTACTATCAGAGAAAAGAGTCACTGTGATGATGTACTATCAGAGAAAAGAGTCACTGTGATGATGTACTATCAGAGAAAAGAGTCACTGTGATGATGTACTATCAGAGAAAAGAGTCACTGTGATGATGTACTATCAGAGAAAAGAGTCACTGTGATGATGTACTATCAGAGAAAAGAGTCACTGTGATGATGTACTATCAGAGAAAAGAGTCACTGTGATGATGTACTATCAGAGAAAAGAGTCACTGTGATGATGTACTATCAGAGAAAAGAGTCACTGTGATGATGTACTATCAGAGAAAAGAGTCACTGTGATGATGTACTATCAGAGAAAAGAGTCACTGTGATGATGTACTATCAGAGAAAAGAGTCACTGTGATGATGTACTATCAGAGAAAAGAGTCACTGTGATGATGTACTATCAGAGAAAAGAGTCACTGTGATGATGTACTATCAGAGAAAAGTCACTGTGATGATGTACTATCAGAGAAAAGAGTCACTGTGATGATGTACTATCAGAGAAAAGAGTCACTGTGATGATGTACTATCAGAGAAAAGAGTCACTGTGATGATGTACTATCAGAGAAAAGAGTCACTGTGATGATGTACTATCAGAGAAAAGAGTCACTGTGATGATGTACTATCAGAGAAAAAGTCACTGTGATGATGTACTATCAGAGAAAAGAGTCACTGTGATGATGTACTATCAGAGAAAAGAGTCACTGTGATGATGTACTATCAGAGAAAAGAGTCACTGTGATGATGTACTATCAGAGAAAAGAGTCACTGTGATGATGTACTATCAGAGAAAAGAGTCACTGTGATGATGTACTATTAGAGAAAAGAGTCACTGTGATGATGTACTATTAGAGAATTGAGTCACTGTGATGATGTACTATCAGAGAAAAGAGTCACTGTGATGATGTACTATCAGAGAAAAGAGTCACTGTGATGATGTACTATCAGAGAAAAGAGTCTCTGTGATGATGTACTATCAGAGAAAAGAGTCACTGTGATGATGTACTATCAGAGAAAAGAGTCACTGTGATGATGTTCTATCAAAGAAAAGAGTCACTGTGATGATGTACTATCAGAGAAAAGAGTCACTGTGATGATGTACTATCAGAGAAAAGAGTCACTGTGATGATGTACTATTAGAGAAAAGAGTCACTGTGATGATGTACTATCAGAGAAAAGAGTCACTGTGATGATGTACTATCAGAGAAAAGAGTCACTGTGATGATGTACTATCAGAGAAAAGAGTCACTATGATGATGTACTATCAGGGAAAAGAGTCACTGTGATGATGTACTATCAGAGAAAAGAGTCACTGTGATGATGTACTATCAGAGAAAAGAGTCACTGTGATGATGTACTATCAGGGAAAAGAGTCACTGTGATGATGTACTATCAGAGAAAAGAGTCACTGTGATGATGTACTATCAGAGAAAAGAGTCACTGTGATGATGTACTATCAGAGAAAAGAGTCTCTGTGATGATGTACTATCAGAGAAAAGAGTCACTGTGATGATGTACTATCAGAGAAAAGAGTCACTGTGATGATGTACTATCAGAGAAAAGAGTCACTGTGATGATGTACTATCAGAGAAAAGTCACTGTGATGATGTACTATCAGAGAAAAGAGTCACTGTGATGATGTACTATCAGAGAAAAGAGTCACTGTGATGATGTACTATCAGAGAAAAGAGTCACTGTGATGATGTACTATCAGAGAAAAGAGTCACTGTGATGATGTACTATCAGAGAAAAGAGTCACTGTGATGATGTACTATCAGAGAAAAGAGGCACTGTGATGATGTACTATCAGAGAAAAGAGTCACTGTGATGATGTACTATCAGAGAAAAGAGTCACTGTGATGATGTACTATCAGAGAAAAGAGTCACTGTGATGATGTACTATTAGAGAAAAGAGTCACTGTGATGATGTACTATTAGAGAATTGAGTCACTGTGATGATGTACTATCAGAGAAAAGAGTCACTGTGATGATGTACTATCAGAGAAAAGAGTCACTGTGATGATGTACTATCAGAGAAAAGAGTCACTGTGATGATGTACTATCAGAGAAAAGAGTCACTGTGATGATGTACTATCAGAGAAAAGAGTCTCTGTGATGATGTACTATCAGAGAAAAGAGTCACTGTGATGATGTACTATCAGAGAAAAGAGTCACTGTGATGATGTTCTATCAAAGAAAAGAGTCACTGTGATGATGTTCTATCAAAGAAAAGAGTCACTGTGATGATGTACTATCAGAGAAAAGAGTCACTGTGATGATGTACTATCAGAGAAAAGAGTCTCTGTGATGATGTACTATCAGAGAAAAGAGTCACTGTGATGATGTACTATCAGTGAAAAGAGTCACTGTGATGATGTACTATCAGAGAAAAGTCACTGTGATGATGTACTATCAGAGAAAAGAGTCACTGTGATGATGTACTATCAGAGAAAAGAGTCACTGTGATGATGTACTATCAGAGAAAAGAGTCACTGTGATGATGTACTATCAGAGAAAAGAGTCACTTTGATGATGTACTATCAGAGAAAAGTCACTGTGATGATGTACTATCAGAGAAAAGAGTCACTGTGATGATGTACTATCAGAGAAAAGAGTCACTGTGATGATGTACTATCAGAGAAAAGAGTCACTGTGATGATGTACTATCAGAGAAAAGAGTCACTGTGATGATGTACTATCAGAGAAAAGAGTCACTGTGATGATGTACTATTAGAGAAAAGAGTCACTGTGATGATGTACTATTAGAGAAAAGAGTCACTGTGATGATGTACTATCAGAGAAAAGAGTCACTGTGATGATGTACTATCAGAGAAAAGAGTCACTGTGATGATGTACTATCAGAGAAAAGAGTCACTGTGATGATGTACTATCAGAGAAAAGAGTCTCTGTGATGATGTAATATCAGAGAAAAGAGTCACTGTGATGATGTACTATCAGAGAAAAGAGTCACTGTGATGATGTATGTTCTACTTCATTAAATTCATGATCTTGCCAATCCTCTTTGGTGACGTACATATTCAAATAAAGTGTGTCTCGTTTTTTTCTTTATTTGCACGTTTCTTTTATTATCATTTTTTTGTTCCAAACAGATTCACTCTGAATGCTATCTTCTTTTGCATCCAAATTCTTCAAATTTTAACTACGTTATCATTCAATTAGTTGTTACAATATACCATTTTTTATTGCACTTTATATTAGTCGCTACATAATATTATTTATTTGACCACTAATCGTCGCTACATTCCGTCATTAGTTATTCAATACTAGATGTTACATTCCATCATTAGTTATTCAATTTTAGATGTTACATTCCATCATTAGTTATTCAATTTTAGATGTTACATTCCATCATTAGTTATTCAATTTTAGATGTTACATTCCATCATTAGTTATTCAATTTTAAATGTTAATTTCCATCATTAGTTATTCAACTTTAGATGTTACATTCCATCATTAGTAATTCAATTTTAGATGTTACATTCCATCATTAGTTATTCAATTTTAAATGTTAATTTCCATCATTAGTTATTCAATATTAGATGTTACATTCCATCATTAGTTATTCAATTTTAGATGTTACATTCCATCATTAGTTATTCAATTTTAGATGTTACATTCCATCATTAGTTATTCAATTTTAAATGTTAATTTCCATCATTAGTTATTCAATATTAGATGTTACATTCCATCATTAATATTTTACTATTAGTCGCTATACATTGTAATATAGGTTACATTATTACATATACATGTTATTAGAAAATCTTGCGTACATAAAACTATATATCGCTTGTTTGCGAGAACAGTGTCATAGCTTCAAAAAATCTATTTTTCAGGAGAGGCATTTTAGTACTTGTAATGTACGTATACATTTAATGGTGTATCGTTAGGACATTTAGCCTCTCTAGCGGTACATTTTTGAGTTACAATGAAGATTTTTTCACCCAAATGATTAGTATTTTATGATTTATATGTCTATATTGAAAACTCTAAAATACATGTTTTTGTGTTTATGACGTTGTTGCTGCAAACAAGCGACATATAAAACTATATGCAATACACCCCTCAGCAGTTCTAGAGTGTGTAATTTATATGTTTGCTTTAGTGCTACTTTGCATACACGTTACACTTTTAAGCACTAAATCTGTTTGTACAGTATTGACAAACTTTCTCCTAAAGCATTGTGTAAAGCAATAAATTAACCCTACTCTGTAACGTGTGTAATAGGGCTTGGAAAGAATCAATAGTAATTTTTGGAAGGAATAATCGTATAGATCTTCACTCAGTGAAGAAAAAGACAGAAAAGGTCAGGTAAATGTGACACTAAAGTGGATCAACTTTAAATTTGATATACTTAATTGTTTCTTTAGAGTTAGAGAGTATTTCAGTGCGATGCACTTTATTATCTCTAATTAAGTTGTCCAGCATATAGACTAACAATAGAAATTAACACTTCCAAGGCAAGAAGGATATATTCCTGGTATATTCCCTTAATATTCCAGGAATTAATCCTTCTTTCAGAGGTACGATACCTAAAGACACTATAAAGTGCATCACACTGAAAGGTTGTGACAATAAGCGTATAAAATAATAGATCTTAGGAATAGCATAGACGAAACGAAATATAATGGTATCGAATGCTATATACCGTTGATTTATAACGATTCAAGACTATTCATATCTCTCCGTCTATAATATTTTCAGGATCTATAATTTTAAAGGCATATTGTCACAACCCCACTTATATGGTATAACCGTGAAATATTTTTGTTGTCTCAAGATTTTTCCTGACTTTGAAAAGATTTCTTGTTCAGTGAACTAATTATTAAATGTTAATCTATATAATTTGCTATTTTCTGTAAATGTTCTTGATTGTCAATAAGTTAAGCTAATTTTGATGATGATGCACATGGTAGGTACACTATTTCAACATATCATCCTTTATAACCAACCCAATTCGAGGACGGATTTATTAGAGGTCTGCATTTAACTACATTGCTACTTTTTGAGAAATTATTGGTTGTACACTTAAAATCTGAAGTTATTTAATGTAGACTATACAGTAGGGTGAGCCGTTTCAGGGGGGTTTCACCAACTTTTTCCAATTTTAAATATAAGGTGCTTGCAAAAGTTGTGTGTGGGTATAAAAAAGACGTGTGTAAAATGTTAGAAAAATTAGTCAAGTTTAACAGGTCCCACAGAGGAAGTGAAATTTGGAATTACATATTTTATCATTTATTTCACATTTCTTCGAAAATGTTCTAGTAAGTACGATTGATTTCATAAATGGGGATAATTTCTGTGTAAAGTTTCATATCGCACAAAATTGGATAAGAGGTCACACGACTTGATTTTACGAATAAATTTGGTGATTTAACTTAAAAAATGTACTTTCTTTTTACAAATTATTTTTGGAGCTGCATGCTTTAATTATATTGTGAATGTAATATCAATGGCAATATAATATATTATTCATGATACATAGAATAAATTTTGAACCTTACTTCTCACAGAAGATCGTTTTAAACATGTGCAGAACATGAATGTGGAACAGTCCGATAACTCGAAGCAAGCATACCCATTTAAATATTGTAAAAGTAACGCGTGTAACCCCTGGTCTGAAACGTGGTACATATTTTAATTGAAATTAATCGAAGTACCAACCTCTGGATTACTAAAAGTCAATTTTTCAACATTATAATTTAAATTTTTAAATTCCGACAAGATATTAGGAGAATTGATCTTCCATTTAAAATTATAGTTAACTAAATTAATGAGTCAATAATGAAGTTATCGGTGAAATGATCCAAATAAAAAACGATAATCATAATAACCTAGGTATTGATCTTCATTATGTTATAGATTTAGAATTTAAATGTCAGTGTCTAAATTTTGACTAAATGACAGAGTCTAAATTTTGACTAAATGACAGTGTCTAAATTTTGACTAATTGTCAGTGTCTAAATTTTGGCTAATTGTCAGTGTCTAAATTTTGTCTAATTGTCAGTGTCTAAATTTTGTCTAATTGTCAGTGTCTAAATTTTGACTAAATGACAGTGTCTAAATTTTGACTAATTGTCAGTGTCTAAATTTTGACTAAATGACAGAGTCTAAATTTTGACTAAATGACAGTGTCTAAATTTTGACTAAATGACAGTGTCTAAATTTTGACTAAATGACAGTGTCTAAATTTTGACTAAATAACAGTGTCTAAATTTTGACTAAATGACAGAGTCTAAATTTTGACTAAATGACAGTGTCTAAATTTTGACTAATTGTCAGTGTCTAAATTTTGACTAAATGACAGAGTCTAAATTTTGACTAAATGACAGTCTCTAAATTTTCACTAAATGACAGTCTCTAAATTTTCACTAAATGACAGTCTCTAAATTTTCACTAAATGACAGTCTCTAAATTTTGACTAATTGTCAGTGTCTAAATTTTTATCCATTAGAGATTGCATTAAATTTAATTTTGTTTCTGTATTTTTTGGCCAATTGCATGGAATAAAATTAATATCTCTTTTATTAAAATAAAGTATTCACACTTAATTTTATTCAACAAACGAAATTTATTTCAATTTAATATCTATTTGTTCGTTAATTCAATTATTTTTCTTGAATTAAAATATATTAAATAAAAATTTAATTAGACCTAAACTTTAAAATTAGAATTTAATTAAATTTTAAATATTTTTTCACAGAAACACATACAATAAATAGTCAACAATTTTATTGAATAACTGTACAATAATTACATTCACATACGATTCTAATAACTGCAAATATATACACATTAAATTAATAATGGTCATTTCATATGATTGCACTTCGCGCAATATATCCATAGTATAGTTTCCTTAACTTGTTATAACCCTGTAAATAACATTGCAACTTTAACTGTGAACATATTGTGGTCAATTTCTTATACATAATATTAATGGTGACTAGGTCAAAATCTTCATGTTTTCGTTGTTTTGAATTTCATTTTTGTCAAATTAATTTTTTTTTTAAACTTATATATCATAAAAAAAATTTATCCGTTTTTAAATTCCAAGAATTTTGATAAATTCATTTATAGTTGTTATAGTTTAAATATGAATTGAAATTATTATTATGGAAAATAGTTTGAATGTTCCATGGAATAAGAATTATTGATTCTTTGGTATTTTGATATGTTCAACATCACAAACTTGTTATTTCCCTTTTTAAATTTAAAACAATTATTGAAATGGATGTACGTGAATTAGCTAGATAGGAGAATTTAATATAAAAAGCTTTTGGTAAACATTTTGGATTGCATGAAGATGTACATAGAATATCATTAAAAAATATATAAAACACATATTTTATACGTCTAGCACATGGTTTAAGTAGGCAATGTAACATATTGCAAGTTTTAAAATTTCTATCTTTGATAGTTTCTTATCGGGTGGCAAGGTAGGGAGCAATTTTCTTAATTGAGTAAAAGCTGAGTTGAACGCCTCCACACGCATGCGCTCTCGCGTTGCGTGCGCAGTTCTGTATTTGGCGGTAGCGCGCCTTCGACGCCTGCGTTCTTCTTTTGTTAGTCCTAAGGTAGTTGTGCAATTACGGTCTCTGGAAGATAAAGATTTCAATGATTTAATATTCATATCAAATAAAATATTTAAAGTTACTATATTATTCTCATTAATTGTCTACTTGATAATTATACCTGTCCCGACTCCCATGTTTACTCATGAGAAATAATTTAGAACATATTATTTTATCTTCAATTAGAAAATTGTGTTATTTTAATGAGAATATAGGAAGTTTTGGATGTAAGGCAATTCAATGATCAAGTAAATATATGTAGCTTAACCATGCATGTCCTAAGAGGACGTATCTGTCCTTTTTCAAATAATGTATTTTGTGCGATATATTAATGATATTTTCCTTTTAACGACCGGCTAAAGTTTAAACACATGTATGTGCTTTCATTTGTTAGAACCAGTATATACGCTTCAATTTGTGCAAGCACTATCGTAATTCCTTTTAAAATACTATTATTAAATATACTTAGTTTGCTATATATTACATGGATATTATAAAGAAAAGGTCGTTCAAATTAGTCAAGAGAATAAATGGTTACACTACCAAACATTGTTCCGAAGGGAAACCATATAAATGTATTTCCCATAGCTGTCAAGTTACCGTGTCCGTGGCCCACCCGGTGACTCAGGTAGCAGGTAGGCAGGGTCGTTATCATTGTCATCCCTAGTATCGCCTGAAGGAGCTCTCCTTCGGGGCACCCTGCCCCCCATCCCCATACTGCTGGTGGAAGAACTAGAGTCCATCTCATCGTCTTCGCAATCTGAAGAGAGGGACATAAGTTAATGTTTAGATAAGTTAATAGTTACGTATATATATTGGAAATTCAATGTTTCTGTTTCATTCGAAATATCATTAAGTGACTTAGGTTAATATAGTAGAACTCCTGTACAGTAAGGAACTACCCTTAATAGTGAACAAAATTTACTTCAGTCTGCCATAAAATGGCAATTAGTTTTCTAAAATATTGGCTGTTCCTGGCAGACTAAAGAAATTTTTATTCACTATTCAGGGTAGTTCTTTACTCAAGACTCTAAATTCACTATACAACAATTCACTTTAGAGGAGTTCTACTGTATAGGGAAACGGGCAGTACTCTGAAAGTAGGTGTTTACATTGGCTATGAACCAATCTGAACTTTGAATTTCTGACTGAGCTATAGCGTAACCCACATTTACCGAGTACTGTGGGCCTATTTAAGTGCTATAGTATTTCTCACCAGCCATTGAAGTGTCGAAAATAGTCATAGCCTCTGAAGGCAGTGAGGGGGTGCCTCCCCCGTGGGGGTCACCATCCCCCTTACACAAGGATTCGAAGGGTCCGATACTGAACTCCCGGGGAAACTTTTGGTCCCCTGTGGGGGAGGATGAGCTGTGGGAGGAAGGGATGTAGTCGTAGATGTCACGATTCACCGGGGGGAACCTGCGGTGGAAGAAGTTATTAGTGAATAATTCGTTGGCATTGCTGGAGTCATTCCATAGAATAATGATATAACTGAAACAAAATAAGGTTCTACACCGTCGTTTTCACCATCCTGCAATCGCTGCAACATTACCTCTCTCTAGTGTACATCATAACTCAAGTGCACCTTTACCAAATGTATTTTTCACCCGATTGATAAATTTATTTTCACATGTTAAAAATTCTTACGATTTACAAATTTTTTCCAGTGAAAAAATTGTAGCTCATTGTAAAAAATAAAGATGCATTATATTGTTCTTTCTCTCTTCTAGTAAGTTCTGTTATATATATTTTATTATGGTGTTGGCATATAAACAAAAAAATAATGATTCAAAAATATTTATTTAAAAAGATAGTAAGTTTATTTAAGAAAAGGGTTTTTCATCAGTGAGACACTGAGTTCTACAAGAATCTTTTTAGCCTAATTTGTAACAACTCAGGCAAACAAACTATTTCAACCTATTTATTTTCATGTATCTTTTAATCTTTTTAATATGATTATTAACATATAAATATTTCGTGTGAAATATTTCATATATATTACTAAATATCAAATAACTAGCATTGTAGGATTTTATACATTAACATTTAATGAATTTCATTATATGTTAACACTTAATGAATTTCATATCTTAACACTTAATGAATTTCATTATATGTTAACACTTAATGAATTTCATTATATGTTAACACTTAATGAATTTCATATGTTAACATAAGAAAAAATAGAAAGCTACAAAATAACATTTAATAACGACATGTTAGCTTCAAATTTTGAAACTATATTGAATAAGTTATGAAAAAGTTTCATATTTTCAATAATAATAGAAACAAGTATACAATAATTATTATTGAACTTTTATTTTAATAAAAAAAATTCTTACATGATCGATAATGTGGTACTGTCCCATAACTCAAAGCCTATACCCTAGATTGAGTGAGAGCCATTTAACTTTTAGTTAGTTCTTTCAGTAATTAATTTGTACTAAATGGCTGGTTACTATAACTGTATTAAAAAGACATTCGTCAATATATGACAAGTTTTCTCTATATTCCTTTTTATGTACAATATAATGGCAATGCTTTAATTAATTCATAAATAGATAGATCATTTGGTGAATCACAAGTAGCATTAGTATCTTAGGGTGCGGATTGTACAGGAGTGAAATCTTGAGATGACGATTGTACAGGAGTGAAATCTTGGGGTGACGATTGTACAGGAGTGAAATCTTGAGATGACGATTGTACAGGAGTGAAATCTTGGGGTGACGATTGTACAGGAGTGAAATCTTGGGGTGACGATTGTACAGGAGTGAAATCTTGGGGTGACGATTGTACAGGAGTGAGTTCTTGGGATGACGATTGTACAGGAGTGAAATCTTGGGGTGACGATTGTACAGGAGTGAAATCTTGGGGTGACGATTGTACAGGAGTGAAATCTTGGGGTGACGATTGTACAGGAGTGAAATCTTGGGGTGACGATTGTACAGGAGTGAGTTCTTGGGGTGACGATTGTACAGGAGTGAAATCTTGGGGTGACGATTGTACAGGAGTGAAATCTTGGGGTGACGATTGTACAGGAGTGAAATCTTGAGATGACGATTGTACAGGAGTGAAATCTTGGGGTGACGATTGTACAGGAGTGAAATCTTGGGGTGACGATTGTACAGGAGTGAAATCTTGGGGTGACGATTGTACAGGAGTGAAATCTTGGGGTGACGATTGTACAGGAGTGAAATCTTGGGGTGACGATTGTACAGGAGTGAAATCTTGGGGTGACGATTGTACAGGAGTGAAATCTTGGGGTGACGATTGTACAGGAGTGAAATCTTGGGGTGACGATTGTACAGGAGTGAAATCTTGGGGTGTCGATTGTACAGGAGTGAAATCTTGGGGTGACGATTGTACAGGAGTGAAATCTTGGGGTGACGATTGTACAGGAGTGAGTTCTTGGGGTGTGGATTGTACAGGAGTGAAATCTTGAGATGACGATTGTACAGGAGTGAAATCTTGAGGTGCGGATTGTACAGGAGTGAAATCTTAGGGTGATGATTGTACAGGAGTGAAATCTTGGGATGACGATTGTACAGAAGTGAAATCTTGGGGTGACGATTGTACAGGAGTGAAATCTTGGGATGACGATTGTACAGGAGTGAAATCTTAATTGGGATGACGATTGTGCATGAGTGAAATCTTGGGTTGCCGATTTTACAGGAGTGAAATCTTGGGGTGCCGATTCTACAGAAGTGAAATCTTGGGGTGACGATTGTACAGGAGTGAAATCTTGGGGTGACGATTGTACAGGAGTGAAATCTTGGGGTGACGATTGTACAGGAGTGAGTTCTTGGGATGACGATTGTACAGGAGTGAAATCTTGGGATGACGATTGTACAGGAGTGAAATCTTAATTGGGATGACGATTGTGCATGAGTGAAATCTTGGGTTGCCGATTTTACAGGAGTGAAATCTTGGGGTGCCGATTCTACAGAAGTGAAATCTTGGGGTGACGATTGTACAGGAGTGAAATCTTGGGGTGACGATTGTACAGGAGTGAAATCTTGGGGTGACGATTGTACAGGAGTGAGTTCTTGGGATGACGATTGTACAGGAGTAAAATCTTGGGGTGACGATTGTACAGGAGTGAAATCTTGGGGTGACGATTGTACAGGAGTGAAATCTTGGGGTGACGATTGTACAGGAGTGAAATCTTGGGGTGACGATTGTACAGGAGTGAAATCTTGGGATGACGATTGTGCAGAAGTGAAATCTTGGGTTGCCGATTTTACAGGAGTGAAATCTTGGGGTACCGATTCTACAGAAGTGAAATCTTGGGGTGTCGATTCTGCATGTGATACGAATTGTTTTTATACCAAAATTGGATGTGGAATGAGCTTTATTGAAACGAATAATACAAGTATCTAAGCTCTAAGGTATAACTTTCTCTCCCAGGGAATGTAAACTTCATACTCAAATCATAGCTCGAAATGTCTTGTAGTGGATTGTTTACATCATTGGTAGGTTGGTACTTGTAGGTTTTCTGTCACCACTTCTATTGGTTTCAGTTTATTTCTCATAAAATATTCTGATATATGTTTAACATAGGCGTGCCATCTTGGAGCAGTAAGAAAAACTAGCGGATACAACAAACTACATATCAAAATATATAAAAGATTTTAGTAACGCTTTAATACACCAACAAAAAGTGGTGACCGGTAATCCACAAGTACAAAGAAGTATTAATTGTATATACAGGCGGTTTCTTTACAGATAAGACAAAAATTACCGCAGCAAATCCTCAAACAAAAACTTTTAGGAATAACAAAATGTCAAAAATGCTTCGTTATAGAGATATAAATACCCTGCTTCTAGGGTAATTCTTTTGACATGCATATGGAAACATTAAACAAACATTGTTCGGATTTGTTCCACGAAAACCTAAATTATCAAAACTGATAATTTTATAGATACTGATTTTCAAAGTTTTAAAAGGACTTATACGGTACTTAGGTATTCACAAGTACTTACGTTCCTAACTGATGGTTATTGGTAGAAAATTGAACATTGGCGGAAAATCCCTCCTATTCAGGTGAACAATCAGTTGTCGAACAAATCATATTCATGAACACGGTGCTGTTCAGTGTTCATTTTTCTTTAAACATAAGACAAGTATACAAATGTACTAATATTTTAATCATTTGATGGACTAGTCCTAGGAAAATATGCTTTTATTTATTATATTTCTATGATGCCAAATAATAATAACAATAGAACTTACCTGGTGGTACTGTTTGGGTGTCTATGTTGGTGTATGTTGGCATGTTGTCCCTCATGATGATGATGTATGTTGTTATTATGCTGTTGATGCTGTTGACGCGTCATCATTGATGTCAAATTGATCTCAGGGTTTGGTATAAAATAACCAGGGACCAAACCGTTATTCTCCATTTAATTTTATATTGTGAACATTAATATTTTCCGTTTATTTGATTTCACATTTTTCGCATTACCATTAATTAACACGGTCTATGAAATTGCTAATTTATAAGTTGTTATATTGAAAGGTTTGGGCAAAGCACCAGCGTCTCTTTGTCACCGCCTCATCTGTCGAACTCTGACAATAAACTGCGGCCGAAAGCCAAACATATCAGAAATTCAGATTTCCAATAAACTCCGCCCCTTTTGGTAAATCTTTTACCTCATTGGTGTGACTTACGAGAGCTTTGCGCGTCCCATTGGTCAGGAGTTTGGCGCTGATTCGTCACTGCTCTGTGATTGGTGGAGCTGGTTTCTTGGGTGAGGAGCAAGCGCGGCTGTGATTGGCTGCTTCATTTCCCTCTTAGGTAATGTGATTGGCTGATAATTAATTGGAAGTGGGATAGTGCAGCTGCGCCCCTTTCTTTCCCTTTGAATTTGGCAATAAGTTGTCATTTATCAATGGAAAGGGAGTTAGTTCGGCAGTGTTTGATGTTCTCTTCATAAAATACTCTATGCGCACATTAGAACAAAGTGTACCTAGTTTATAAATTTGCATCTATTTATTGGCGCAATAGATTCCCTCTCATTTGCCATATTTTTTTAGAAAATAAACTCGTGGAGGTTTTAAAATGGATCTAATTATTAGAATTTAATGATAAAGCTACGTTCATTTATATACATTTTAAAAATTAATTTTATTAATGAATAATGAGTTACTATATTTGTTTTATTTTTACCTTTTTTGAAAAATTTATATTATATCACTATATCATTCATATGATATCCATTGAATATTGTACATTACTTTCGTGCATTTTTTAATATGAGATTACGAATGTAGATGAAATTATATGAATAAACATACATTTTATTTTTCAATTAATCAATTAAAATGAATTTTATCAGTACATATATTTATTTCGAACCTGACGATGTATAAAATTAAGTTCAATGTGTACTTTTATGTTAATAAATTGACTTTGTGTATTACAAGTAAATTGTCATTGAATACAATTATTTTCAAAATTAAATTAATGTTTATCAATATCGTTTATTGTAAGAAATCATTATTTTAGGTGAATTTAAAATTTATAAATTTAAAATTAATATATCATTTTTGTTTTTGTACAACTAAAAAAATCATGTAGCATATATTTAACAGATATTAGTCATATATAAATATATACTATGTAATAATAACTCATAATACCTATAATGTGATTCCTCATTATATTAAATAATATTGAAGTACAGTTAGTTTTTATATATTAAACTTATATATGAGTTCTTAATATTAAATTTCATTAAAACAGACACCTGTTTCTTATATATGTTTCCGTTATTTTATTCAATAATTGAAATACTTATTTATTAATTATATATTGGTTTAACTGTACATGAACAAAGTATAAACATGCATCTTCTATATAACATAATTACATTTTGTTTTCCTATCTATTTATATCAAATTAATTGACCTATCACTGCATATATTTCTCAGGGTAGGTTCCGAGTTATCGGGCGGTTCCACATTTTCGATAGCAGAAGAAATAATATATTTTTATTATAGAAAAGTTTTTGAAATGGAAATACGAAATAAAGTTAAAGTTAAGCAATAATTGTACATATTTATTTCTTATATGACCGAAAATTTGGAACAGTTCGATAACTTGGAACTTACCCTATTATGTGATTCAATGAAATAGTTCTATATAATGCATATAATCTATCGAAACCATTTTTCATAAACAACGAACGAGGTCTCTCCCTGATTATTGTACATAATTCTATGTGTCAGATTTACAGTAGCAAGCATAAGTTAAGGGACAGTAAAACAAGTTCAACAATTTTGTTTATTGCTCAGGAAATAGTGAACGAAAATACGTGAAATTTAACAACAATAAAGTTACACATACTGTGGGTGATTGCTAGAAATATTAGCACAATGAATCAAATGATTACCTAAATATTTAACTATTGCCATTAGAGACCAAAAGATACCGAGCAAAAGTTAAGGAACAGTTATTAATAAACGTACAGCTTCTAACTGAATAATCTTGGTCAATTCACTAAATGTTATCAAATTATTGGAACAAACCTATCGCCGCCATTAAACATGCTACAAGAATGGAAAGTCACTTTCGGAAATTGCAAGCATCATAGAAAGAACAAGATTGTTATGCACCATATTGTTAATACTCTTAAAGAGTGGGCTTGAATTGATGCAAAACGATGATCAGGTAGAACACCAAAAACTACCCCTAAAGAAGATCGTGCCTTGGTGAGACTGTAAATAAATGACCATTTCGAGACTGTTGCAGGTATTTCTCGAGAAATGAGCGAAACGCATGTCTCTAGTTTCACAGTTTCTCTAAGATTGAACAGGGTAGGATTAAAGCCAGGATGCCTGCATCGAAGCCTCTGATATCTAAAAAGAACCAAAGTGCAAGGTGTCAGTTTTACAAGGAGTATGTCGTTCGGTCGAAGGAGCAATGGTTCATTTCAGCCACGAATCTAAGTTTTTAATGTGATCGGAAGTGACAGCAAAATGTACGTTCGACGTAATGTGGGTGAACGACTGTCCTTGAAGTGCGTTAAGAAAACTGTGAAACATGGAGGCGAGCTTGATGGTCTGGGTCATTATTTCTGCAACGGAAACAGGCCGAATCGTTCGTTTGCATGGAGTGGTCAATATTGCATTGTATACGCAACTTCTCATTGACCATTGCATTCCATATTTGCAATCATTTTACCACGGGTTTTGATGCAAGACAATTCTCTTTGGCACACGGCTAGAACAACTCTGTATAATCTCTTCTGCGACATCGAATACCACTAACAATTTAGATATGGTGTGATCTAGTAGACATCAATCCGATATCCGCTTGCACCGATAAACGGCATCATATCATGTATATTTGCCATCGAAGTGATGTCGTTTAATAGCGTTGAATAGGAAAATAAATTACGACGTCCAAAATATATTGGGAATCTGTATCGTATCACCCCCTATAATTAAATATCTAATATGCTTCGAAGAGATACCCACATACATACGATAAATATAATTCGTGCACTGTATGTTTGGGAGGATATCAATTTAATTAATGTTTCATACTGATGTACAAATATTAAATGGGAAGAAATGAAGTGGTACGTGTTCGAGTATCGAAAGCATGAACCTGAAGTCTGTAGTCTGGAACTGTATACCTCTACAGGCTACACCATCCTGGATGGAGGTTTATAAAAAAAAATAGTTTGACTTTAAACGACTCGGAGATACTAAAATATTTTAATGTGAGTATGATGATACAGACAGATCATCTTTTATTACCCAAATCACAACTCGCAGACTTATTAAAAATAATAATAAGAGCGAGGTACATGGATCAAATTTTTACATAATTGTAACTCCTTCAAAATTCCATTTTCGATGAGTTCGAATAAATAATATTTAAGGAAAATATAATAATTATTATTTAACGTCCATTAAATTATTAACAATAAACCTGACGGTATTATGTATACCAATTGAAATAACAATTCAATAATGATTATTATATACATAGATTTTATGAGTTCGATTATCACTCTAAGTTTAACAATCTGTAATGTAAATTTAAATCGTTTTATTGGCAGCTTTTTATTATATGCAGCTTTGCAGATTTTGGCACTAGGCGAAGGTTCCAAGTTATCGGATATGGGGTTCCACATTTTACGCAGAAAAATTATTTATTGATTTTTATTTCTAAACTTCTATTTTAAGTGGTATCATGATACGTGCTGTTATCTTGGATAGGGGACACTGTGAACAATGGGGCATGCTGAATAACTTTTTTTATGTCAGCATAATTTTACATAACATCTTAATTAGTGGTAAATAAGGCACACTTTGATGTCTTCACTCGCATTGAAATCAACGATTGGGGTGCAGTTCAGCTCTGTGTAACGGAAAAAACTTATTTTAGAGATGGTAAAGCCAAATTTTTCGTAATTTCTTCCAATTGTTATAATTTTTTTAATTTAACAAATAATGTTTATGGTATTCTTCTATATTATCAAGTAATATATGTAAGATATAATCCTATAAAAGGATTACCTTTTTCCTCTTGTGGTTGAGCCACTATGCGTACATGTTTTCAAAATGGCCTACTTCATCTCATGGTCATCATTGGGACTGCACATTTGGTTAACAATGGGACAGTGTCCTATTATAAACTAAACTGCCTAATTGTTCCATATCAATCAATAAATATCTATTTATGGTTCAATTATGTGAATCATTATGAATGGAAAAATAACGGAAGAATATGCATTTGTTCAGATTGCCATGCACAATGGTAAGAAGGTCAGAAGTCGAGTAAATGCTTCAGCCACAAATAAGTTATAACCACTATATGTTTTAGTTTTTGGTCCATTCAAAACTTATTATGTAGCAGCAATGAATTCATTGTTTTTGGAAAGGATAGGTTCCTAAATCTATACAATGTATAATGAAATTAATAAACACCGCTCACGAGAGTGCAATGACTTCATCAGATATCCTCTACGGAGTCTGAATGATAGAAATTTTCACTTGTAATTATTATGATGCAGTTTTCTACTGTAGGTCAGACCCCGATAGTTCTGTTCGTAGCTTCAGGGCTTTTTATATAAAATTCTTCCAGCTGAAGCGGGTCCTTCAATCATAGTAAAGATTTCATCTTCAATTGTTCAAGCAATCAGAGGTTATCACAAATCACAGCATAGAAAACAAATTGCACATAATGGAAGAAAACGACGCAGCATGATTGAAATGGACACACTCGAAGATCTTTTTTCTGATGCCCCTAAAAGATAAGAACAACCTGTAAACTCTTTTTCTTGGTCTGATATTGAACTCAATCTATCCGAGGAGTGAATGAAGATATGCCACTAGAAAGTCAGTGGAACTCAAATCTCTTCGGAAAAAGTTGAAAATGAAGGATTACGTTCTCTTAGGTTTGATGGGACCTCTAAAATGTATTCTACTATGCCAAAGAATGAAAAAGATGAATCTGAGATATCGTATTTAAGGCGAAGACTCAATTGCAACGTAATAACCGTCCTATAAATGGTTCTAGGAAATATCGGTCTCGAAAATTTTAGTCTTAGAATATTCGGTCTCAGATATAAATAAGACCACTCCCCCCCCCCCCCTTCCAGGTTTTTAAACAATCATGAAGTGTGCAGTGCAACAAACTAGCGGATACAGCAGCTACATAACGGTCATGTATGTTGAGAGGTCATTTATAATTCTGAGACCGAAATTTCCGGCGAACCCTATAATTTTATAAATACATCTTAATTATATATCAAAATCTGGGGAAAACAATATACAACAGTTACCTACCTATTCAAACTCAAATTATATTATTTGACTTGAGCTAATTTAACCAAATAACAATATTTAAATTTAAAATTGAATAGAAAGTTTAATTAACAATTTAAATAATTATTTCTATCGAAAAAAAAATACTTTTTTATGTTAAATATATGAATTAGCTAGCGGCCAGGCTTATTTTTATGAATGGAATGAATAAAGTGTTAAAGTAATAATTGAATTGATAACAGGCCCATTTATACTAAATTGGCAGAAACGGCTACAATTTGAAATATATACCTGGTGTAATTAAAGTTGGAAGAGATCGTTTGCACCCAACTTCTCTGATTGTCTGACGATAACTGTCAAATAGAACCGGTAGACCAGTATAATAAATATTTAATATACTGGTAAATTGTTGAATTTTGAATTGGTTGAACAATGTTTCCCTTCATTGCATGGCCAGTGTTGTTTGGCAACCGTTGGCCTAATGTCGTTTTCATTGCATTGGTCCAGTGTGAATTAGCACTGGCGTGCCAATGTCCGTTCGTGCCTTTACTTTGTCAACGTTTACCGACGTTGGCCTGATTGTGCAATGTTATCAGGATACACTTCGAGTGGAAGTACAAAAACCGATGCATGGTTTTAACAGTATTATCTTGATGTCGGAATGTCTGTTTCCAAACGATATCTGAATTTACACTTCGAGCAGAAGGGGGACATGTCAGCAGTCCGACGCCCCGTTAGTCCGACGCCCCACTAGCCCGACATCTCAATAGTCCGACGCCCCAATATTCCGACAGTTAAATCTTAAATTTTTTTTGTTTTACTTTTTTTATTAAAGTGAAAAATATGATTAAATAGGTATACTCAATTAATAACTAATCTAAATTATAAAATAATTTTTCAAATCTTTCATTTTTTAAATTTTATATCACTCTTTGATTTTATTTCATTTCTAATACTAATTAGTATGATGCAATCCCTCATTGGATTTATCATTTAATATTGTTTTTTGTATCCGCTAGTTTGTTGTACTGCACACTTCATGATTGTTTAATGACCTTGCAGGGGGGGGGGCCTTCCCTCCCTTTGATATAGGGTAGCATGGGGCAAAGCGGCACCCCGGGGTCAAAAGGCACCCCCGGTTATTTTACAAAATATTATAGAAGGTAGCTCTCAGATACCTTCTATATGTTCTCCGGTGTCCTACTTCAGTGTAGTTAGTTTTGTGAGGGTGTGGAGATATTTCGCTAAGTTACGGCGATAAATCTATTTTAAGTCATTTTGATATAACTTTTTGGTGTCACTGAGTAGTGTTTGAATTCGGTCAAGTGTAATATATCAAGATATTTCATAATGAAATTCATAGTATTATCGATTTACTCCATTTTCTGTATATAAATACAATGAAAAAAGTATTTTTAAATAATTTTTTTTTTCAAAATTAAAATAGCGCGTCATTTGGGGCAATTAGGCCACTGAATGCGGGGGCAAAGCGGCAAGGGGTGCCGTTTTGCCCCGTAAAACTAATTATGTAGAAATAAGGAGATTTTAGAACTTTTTTCACAATTAACATTTATTTCCTTGTTCATAATGGTGCAATAGTATAAGATGAAGACAACTAGAATGCAGTCTATAGGTTAAAAATATTGTATTGATACTACAACGTTGAGCAGGCCTTATGATGGCAAAGTTAATTCACCATGAGTACCACATCTTGGACGAATGATTGCGTTCTTTCCAGTAAAGTGGGGTTACAAATTGTAAATTATGTTACATATATGCAAAACCGTATGCTTGGACTAAATAGCCATGATGTAATTTTGCCTTGGATATAGCAGACGTACTAATGTCTAACAATCTTTCAATAAGGAATAAAAAAAGGCAGGCGTCGATTGGTTCAATTCATTCATTAGAAGCTACAATCTTAGTTAACATCCGCAAATCAATGGAAACCAGCAGGGTTCGTGTGATTGGATTTAACAATTCAACTTGATCTATATTTTAAATTGTATTTGAAAATTTTGAATAAATTTAAATTAACAAAATATAGAACATGGACGAAACTGGAATTACTACGGATCAAAATCCCACCAAATTAGTGGCTAAGAAAGATGTTAAGCAGATTTGTAAGATAACGAGTGTCGAAAGACTTGAATTGATCATTTTTGTGATGCATTAGTGCAAGAGGATCTTTCATATCACCAATTTTCATAGTTCCAAAAAAATGAGAGATGCTTTCATGACAGGAGCTCCTCCATGACCCATGAAGGATATCAGTGATTCAGAATGATGGAGGTCTCTTTCTTAAATGACTTCAATACATGGTGAAATCAACTGGATCTTCTTATGAATTTAAAAATATGATCATACTGGTTGGAAACCACAGTGTCTGGATGCAATCAACTTCACTTCCACATTCTTCTCATATAATGCAACCACTCGACGTTTACTATATCAAATCGTTGAAGAGCTCATACAACTCTTTTGTTGATAACTGGATGATGAACAATCCTGGCTAAAGAATGACCATATATGACACGGCTGGAATCTTTGGAGCAGCCCTTTTGAAAGCTGCTTCATTGTTGTTGTTGTTTAACCTCCCCAACATCCTCGCCGGGACGGAAGGGCGGTCAGGGGCGCACCGGGTTTCAGCCACCCGAGGCACTGTGTGGGAGTGTGTGGGCCTAAGGGAAACCCGCATCACTCAGGAAGTTAATAACTGCCTGAGGATGGGTCCAAAGGTGCTCCAGTGAGTGAATGTTGTGTGTAGTCCTGTGTTGGTGTAGTGACGGACATTGTGTGAGAATGTGAGAGATCGTGCCCTGATCGGCTTGACAGAAGTCGCACCGATCAGAGTCCGATCTCCCAATCCTGTGCATGTAGTAAGGAAGGGAAGGATGGTGGCCACATCTCAGACGTGATAAGGTAACCCTATCACGACGAGACATGGCCGACTCACTTGGGTCGATGGCTGGAGGCCTAGACCCAAGGAGTTTGTTAGGAAGGGAGGAGGCTAGAGCTCTTTGTGTGAAAGTGGTGTGTAAGTGTTTGTGAAGAGAAGTGTTGTCGGGTGTGGGAGGGAGAGTGGTGTAGAGGTGTCTGTAGTGTGTGGAGGGAGTGGTGTGTAGTGTGCGTGGTGTCCTCCTCTCAGTTTGCATGTAGTGTAGGGGATGTGAGGGGTCTAGTGTAGAAGTGTAAAAATGTGTGCCCCTCGTGTCCATGTGTGAGGTGAGAGGTAGGACTCGTGTTTCTGTGTGTAGGTGGTGTGTGGGTGTTGTTTGTGTACAACCGGTGGCAATGCGGAGTGCAGTGTTTTGTGTTTTTTGGAGTGTCTGTAGGTGGGTGTTGTATATGTCAGGTGACCAGGCTGTGTGGGCGTAGGTTATGATGGGTCTGATGAACTGTTTGTAGAGTGTTGTTATGTCTTCCTTGGAGTGTCCATAAGTTGTGTGAGTGAGTGCGCGGAGGACATTCAGTCTTTGTTTGGCTCTTTTGTTAATGTCGGTTATGTGGTGTTTGAACGTCCAGCCGCGGTCGAGTGTAACTCCAAGGATTTTTGGCGTGTTGTTAATGGGAAGGGGAGTGTTGTTGAGTGTAATGTTTGGATGGGTTCTGTATTCAAGAGTGTAGGGTGTAACTAAGGTGACAGAAGATTTGTTTGCGGAGACCTTTAATCTGTTTGTTTCTAGCCAGTCTTCTAGTGAATGGATGTATGTTTGTAAATTGTTTGCGGCGGTCTCGTGTTTGGGATGTTGTGAGATGATGGTGATATAATCTGCGTATGAAAGAGTGTAAAATGAGGTGTGTGTTGGCGTAGGGAGGTTGTGAAGGTATAGGTTGAAGAGTGTAGGTGAGAGTACGGAGCCCTGCGGTACTTCGTCTGTGTAGTGAAGTGTTCTGGAGGACTTGCTGTTGTAAAGTGTTTTGCCAGAGCGGCCTGAGAGATAATTGGCAAGCCATTTTTTATATGAGTCATGGATGTGTGTGTTGAGTATTTTGTTAATGAGTAGGTGTCTGGGTACCGTATCGAAGGCTTTACTAATGTCTATGGCAGCTATAATTGTCCTATCCGCAGGTTTGTTGGAGTTCAAGCCTTCGAGTGTTGTCTGTGAGAGGTGGGTAAGAAGAGTAGATGTGGAGTGTTGGGATCTGAAGCCGTGTTGTGAGGCGGATAGTGGCATGTGTGGTGAAATGTTGTTTAGAACTAGCCTCTCGAGTATTTTGGATGGGGTGGAGAGGAGTGATATAGGTCTGTATGAGGCCAGTTCTGTGGGGGGTTTGTTGGGCTTCAGGATCGGGATGATTTTGGCAAGTTTCCAGGTGTTGGGTATACTATTGTTCTGTAGTAACTGCTTCATCCCCGAGAGAGCTGTCAATTGTATTAAAATACTGATGTATGACAATATAATGAAGACGAGTTTAATGAGGAGGGTTTCTTAGCTACAGAAATAATAGAAGAACCTCTATTTAACATTGAATTGAATATAAGATAAGTTTGACTAGTTAAAATATATATAAAAACAGGCAACACTATAAATGTATAGTTTCAAATGGCCATTGTCATAGCCGCCTGTTTCAGGATATACATAAATATATATTATTCAAAATTTGTTTTTCTTTAAAGGTCCTCTCCAGGCTCCGGGAAAAAAATGAGTTTATTACATATTATTATAGAACTAAGGTCTACGATCATTATTCCGCAAACCTCATACAATTCGGTTCAGTATATAGTTTATTATTTGCTTTTAAAGTTTTTTAGTACTCTGTGAGCAACAATCGAGCGAATCTCCAACCTGACGCTGAGAAAGAAGATTGTACACTCTTTGTTTTGATTTCAAATTTATATTTTTAAACACACAATGCGTTTTTGGCCTTCTTTTAAGATATTAATTGTTTCTAAAAGTATATAAACGTTTCTGTAATAAGTTTATTCAAATTTAAACCTTAAAACAAATAATAAATAAATTCATTAAACCAAATACCTAGTTGACAATCAAAACAAATGGTGCTCATTCTTCTTCTTCAGACTGAAAATTAGAAAGTCGGAAGTAGAGTAGGTTTTGTAGCGTTTGGATTATAAAAATCTTTAAAAGCATATAAAATTAAAAATATGCTATTAAATTTTATGGGGTTTGCAGTAAAATGATAAGAAACATTAGCCTCGTTGATTTAAAGGTCCCCTCCAAGCAAATATTTTTATTGCTTTATTTAACGAGGCTAATCTTCCTTATCATTTTGCTGCAAACCGCATCGAATTTGGTAGCGTATTTTTAATTTTATATTCTTTTAAAGATTTTTAAAATCAAAACTCTACAAAACCTATTTTACTTCCGACTTACTAATTTAAGAAATTTTCAGCCTGAAGAAAAAGAATGTACACCATTTGTTTTGATTGTCAACTAGGTATTAGGTTTAATAAATACATTTAATATTCGTGTAAAGGTATAAAATTGAATGAAATTATGATAGAAACGTTTATATACTTTAGGAAACAATTAATATCTAAAATAATTTAAATAAAGCCCGATAACGCATGGTTTGTTTATAAAATTCAAATTTGTAATCAAAACAAAGAGTGTACAATCTTCTTCTTAAGCATCAGATTAGTGATTCGCTCAATTGTTGCTCACAGAGTATTAAAAAACTTTAAAAACAAATTATAAAATATATACTGAACCAAATTGTATGCGGTTTGCAGAATAATGATTGTAGACCTTAGTTCTATTATATTATGTAATAAACTCATTTTTTTCCCGGAGCCTGGAGAGGACCTTTAAGCAATAAAAAATATTGCTTGGAGGGGACCTTTAACTTTCGTAGATAATACATATAAAATGTAATGAAGGAGGCAAAGCGGCACCCCGTGTCCGTTTTGCCCCGCATGGTTGCCGTTTTGCCCCGTACACGGGTCAAAACGGTTTTTTGACACTTTTTGGGAAAACGGTAATGAAATAAAAAATATGAATTATTCGTTCCTGAACAGTTTACCATGTGTTGCCCATTTCTTGGTGTATCTTTTACAGTAAAAATCAATTATATAGGTTCAATAGTATTGGAGATACTATGGAAAGAGCTTAGGGGGTGCCGCGCTGCTCCGTGCTACCCTACATATATTTCATGTTAAATCAGTAATATACTACAAAAGTGTCGGATTACTGGGGCGTCGGACAACTGAATAGTAACCGAGAAGAAGTACAAAAACAAATACGTAGGTTTAACAGAATTGTCTCGACGTCTGAAACTCCTTCTCGTATGCTCAGTCAAATCATTCTACTGCATTAAAATTGCTTTATTTCTATTTTTTCTTATGAATAGTTGTTTTTATGAAAAATCAAACAAAATTTTAATATAAAAACAAAATATATTACACAAGCAGCCATCTTCTTACCTCGAAATCATATTTTTAAGTCATACAATAATACCTAAACTCTGGAAATATAATCCTTGGCAGTCACAGGACGTGTGCAAGTGTCACACTGCAACGGGATTTCTTATTCAGAAACTTCTTGAAGAGAACAGATAGCCTTTAACTTTAGCCAACACCTTATAAGAAGAAGCAACAAAATCTTTCTGATGTGGCGGGATCGACAACCTTAAATGAATATATAGGATTACCAAGTTACGTAATACCTAACTACCTTAGCCTACCAGGCCCTACCTACGGTAACAAGTAACCCACCTACTGTGATGGTCTGTCCTCCTGTGACACTGACTCGGGACTCCTACAAAATTACATTTCCTTATTCAACTCAATTTACTTAAAGTCAATTCTGATGATGGCACCTTGGGTGAAAAATCTGGCGGGCTGGCCCCTGGGACTGGCCGACTGGATTGATTAGGTATGTATTATTTTTTTAGACAGCTAGTTACCTAGTTAGGAATTAATATAGTCAAATATTAGCCAGTCTGCAAAGCGTGACAAATCAGTCTCCAAGATTTTGTTTTGAGGACAATTTGTCTCCAAAGATTTTTAAATCTGTCTCCAAAATGATCAGAGTAAAGAGTTCTACAAAATGTCTCCAATAAGTCTAATAATAACAGAGTAACATACGGGAAGGAAATGCGAACGCCAGGTGACACTCAAAGGAGGTTTCTCCTGTGGGTCACGTTTTTTAAAATACATCTAGGTATCTTTTATTAAGATTTTTGGTAATTTTAATTTGACATCAACATTAGGTTAAAAAAGCCATTTTAAGACGTTTTTCAGGAATACCATTAGTTGTGAAAGCTCTTCGTTTTCGAGATATAGCACAATTAATTTTCCGATAGGTTAGGTTATGACTGTTTTGTTTGGGGGTCTGGAAAGGTACATCTGCCGTTTATTTCAAATATAACATCACAAATACATATATCGGGGGCGTGCTGCCCCCCGAACCCCCCTGCCACTGCCAGGTCATTAAACAATCATGAAGTGTGCAGTACAACAAACTAGCGGATACAACAGTCAACAAACTACATTAACAGTTTCATGTCACAAAAATCTAAAAGATTTATGTATCTTGAAGTTTGCATCTTAATATTATTATTATACCATTAGAACCAGTCTGCAGAAACTGGTGAAGTGTTCGTAGAGATCTCTTATTTTGTTTGTAGCAAAATTAATGTAAATATAGGAATTAATTGAAAATTGTTCGGAGAGAATATCCCCAATATCTCCCATATTCTGCAGACTGGCATTAGAATACGCTAATCAGCCTAATCACACTCAAATTAGATAAGTGTGACCCACAGGTGGTGACCACCTACGGTTCACATGAGTTTAGTGTGACCCACAGGTGGTGACCACGTACGATTCTCATGAGTATTCAATGAGTAATCTATTCATTTGAATAAATATCAAGTGTTGATTTATGTATCTTAAAGTGTGCATTTTAATATTATACCATGAGAATACTATTAGAATATGCCAATCACACTCAAATAATATAAATGTGACCCACAGGCCAAGTAATAAAGCATGTCCAAACTCGCCATTTTAATGGCGAGTTTGTGACAGTTATTTTGAGCCCTTCAATTGCAAATGACGAGTTTTATCTATTTTTCTCCTATGCTACAATGTTATTTTGGAGAGAATTTATGAAAATTTGATAATTTGAGAGAATTTGTTGAATTTTGGAGAGAGCTGGAGAGACAAATGGTGAGTTTATGAGACATACTATTTTACTTGGCCCACAGGTGGCGACCACGTACGGTTCACATTAACTAGTCTAAAATACTAATATGCTCGCTTATACATTAAATGTATTACTTTTATTGAGCAATAGGAAGTAAATGATATTCGTGAACACGAATATGTAAATAAAATTGCAAAAAGTTAATTACAACTTTGTTTACTCAAGGAAATGTGACTCACAGGAGAAACCTCCTGTGAGTCTCACGTGGCGTTCGCACTTTGTCCCCGTATACTTATGTAATAACATGTAAGCCACCTAAACATAGGAATTTATTAGGATTCTACGAATTTATCTCCAACTTTCCTACAATGACATTTTTGAGAGAAATTTGGTTATTTTTGGAGAGAGCTGAAGAAGTAAAGGGAGAGTTTACCCAGTCAGACTGGCCAGTCTGTAAAATATAGGACATTTTTATCATTTTCTGTTTGAATAATTTTTAATTTCTTCCCATATTTACATGTATTTACTATTTTACTGAGAACACTCAGAACAGAAGCTAAAGTAGAGGATTTCTTCTTCTTGGAGAACAGTTTACCAGTTCCTGCAGTCTGGGTCAGTTTAATTTTATGAGCCATGCCATTTTACTAGTGGAGTCTGAACTGTCAGGTAAATGTGATACTTATGAATACTTTTTAAAATATTTCTAACTTTTGTTTCCTACAAAAAAGGATATTTTTCCATTAAAAACAGTCAGCGATATGGCCTTTGGTTCCGAAGCTGATGTTAAACCCCCACTAAATTCATTATCCATTAAAAAATGATTTTAGTCTAATCTAATTCTGTTTTACTTCTATTCTAATCAATTTAATATTTCTAAATTGGTAATTTAATAATTTCTGAATTAATCTTTAATTTCTAGAAAAATATATCATTTGATTCATTTCATTTATAGACTAATTATATTTCATTTCTAGAAAAATGTTTCATTTCTAGAAAAATGTTTCATTTCTAGAAAAATGTTTCATTTCTAGAAAAATGTTTCATTTCAATAAAATGTTTCATTTCTAGAAAAATGTTTCATTTCTAGAAAAATGTTTCATTTCTAGAACATTTCTGTTCATACCATTGATTGGAACTGGAATTTTGGGGAGATTCTAGAATTTGGCTTTTCAGTGCCACCGTCCCCCCTCCTGGACTCCTTGAAATCACACTTTCCAAGTTTCCAGCCCCTACCGCAGGGCTGAGATCCCATCCTCCAGTCCCCCACCCCTACCTTCTGGCAACAACAACCTCCTCCCCAACCAACACCCTCTCACATCATAAGCCTCCTCCAGAAAACTCCACACCCCATCAAGATCTCTTTCTCTGAAACTCATCACTCCATCTCTCCCTCACCTCCACAACCATCAGATTGTAAATTCAGTCCTAGTAGGTGCTTACTATAAGTAGCTGTAGAAAAAGAATACAAGGAGTGTAACAGTCCTCACAGTTTTTGTACCCTTTACAATATTTCATTTCTAGAATAATTTTTAATTTTTAAAAATAATTTCAGATTTAATTATCACTCACTAAAATTATTTTCAATTTCCTAATTATCAGATTTGATCAGCCTCTATAAAATAAAATGTTTGATAAAATGTAACTTCAGTTTTTATAGTGATGAAGGAAATTTAATATCAACCAAATAATATTCTTTCTAACTCTCTTGAAAAGAAAATATTCTTCCTAAATGGTGCATTTACATATCATATCTCATAAGTTCTTTCCAATTTACTATTGTACAGAACTGTATCAGAAATATTCTCCCCTGACTCAAGAGCTTTTAAAAAAACTGTTATTTACTTGTTAAGGAAATTGCCTTTATACGTTTTTTTCCCAGACTGCATGAACCGGATTTCTTCTTATTGGTAAAATGTTCAGAAAATCTTTATTTTACAACCCATCAAAGACTCGGCCCACACAGATAACACTGAACTTTGTTCAGTAGAACCCCTCTATACTAAAATCATGTATTGGCAGTATAGTGGATGTAGTGTAAGTAGCCTCTATAGTGAACAAATTTTCTCTAATTTTGTGATAAATGACCATTAGTTTTCTAAATCCTGATGACCATTCATGACAGACCAAAGAAAATTTGTTCACTATAGAGGCTACTTACATACACAGTACACTACATCACTATACAGGACATTCTAAAGGAGTTCTATGTTATTTATTTAATGAATAGTGTTATGATTGTTATCATAACATGGACATCCAATTCCAAAGTTCATATCACCAGAGCAAGTAAATCTGATAGGTACTCTTTGTCTCTGATAATACTGACAGTTACAAACTGAAAATGAGGTGGCCAGAGAAATGGTAAGGATTTCCTATTTGAAACCCAGCAACTAATTGATAATACCTATGCTTATTAACTTACATTTGTCTTTTTAGTCTTAGTCTCATAGACTTTCTAAATAGCAGATATATTTACAAATTATTCATTTGCATTAATTAGAATAGTTTCATATTGTTATTTCAAATATGTGTTAGAGCTTGTTAAAATTTACAAAATACTATGGCTAGTTATACAAATTAGCTAATGGATTGCTTTTCAGTTCATCTGGTTAGTTAGGATATATTTATACTAGGTAACAATTAGCTGAAACAGACAGTTATATTAAATATATAATTTTCAAACAATACTTTTTTAAATCAGTGTTTCAATGCTAATAATTTCATTTGTTAATTCTATTACAAGTAATACTACATTTAAATGTTCTTTGTATTATGTGTAGCTATAATTATGTACTAATTCATTCCTTCCAGTTATTCAAATTTTATTGTTATTTAATTTTTACAATTTAGCTATCTCTCAAATTTAGACATAATGAATGAAAAGATAGTGATACTCTCTGCTGTTAGAACACCAATTGGTATGTATGATTTGCTGTCTCATAAATATATTCAACTTTTACCACAGGTATTTAATAACTAACTATGAAACATTTAGTTATTATGACTGACTGTTTGTTAAATTTTTTAATATAGATAGGGTAAGTTCTTAATTATTGGTGAGTACTAAATCTAAATAAATATTATTAGATAGCACTGTGTAGTGATAACAATTTTATGTCGTTTTTTCTTATATGACCGAAGTTGTAGTACTAACCGATAACTAAGAACTTACATTATGTCAAATTTAGTGCTTATTTTCCTTGCCAATTATTGGATGGAAAATTTCAAATGGTTATTTTTAAAGATCATGTAGGCATATGACTTTCAAAATACATTCATTGAGTAGATATATATTGTCTATTAAGTATTAGCAACAAAATTTATGAATTAATATATACTGATGTATATTTATAGGCAAAAATGATCTTTCAGAATGCATCTAAATTATTATAAATATAAATAATTTGTAGAAAAAATAAGCATAGCTACATCAATGATTCATTTCTTCATCTAGCTACTCTATTTTAATTGTTTTAATAAAATTAGCAAATGTGTGATTAGTTTTTTCCCCCTCAGGTAGTTTCATAGGCTCACTGGCTACAGTTCCTGCTCCCAAACTTGGTGCAACTGTAATCAGAGAGGCTTTGAAGAGGGCACAAGTTGCTCCTGAACATGTTTCACAAGTGCTTATGGGGCAGGTGAGAGAGAGATAGAACTATTGTTATTTTGTTGCAGTTATGACTCTTAGGCCTCATTCACACTTGCAGTTTTTTTATTGCCGAAGGAAATATTTAATGTGATTTTTAAAACATTTCAAGAAGAGCTTGTGTTAAAAAACCCTAGTGTGAAGAGGTCTCAAGACCCTATCTGTTCTCTGTAGTCGACTCTATGATGTAGAAAAAGTATCTGAAATAGCCAATTCAACTCAAATTTCATTTGACTGAATTATAGTTAAGTAGCTAGGTAGCTTTACAAATAATTGATCATAAATAATTAATAAAGATTTTAAACTTATCATATTTCTCAAAATATAAATTAGTTGTTTTCAGGAAGTTTCTTAAGTCTTTCCATCAATATAAAATATAAGATAGTATTTTACACCAAATGGAAAGCTTTCAGATGATAGCTTATTGACTGTTATAACTTATCTTAAAATAATGAATATCAGATAAATAAGCAACAACATGACAAGAATTCTATTGTATGTTTACTTGCTTAATATATCTGACAGGTTTTGACTGCTGATAGTGGTCAGAATCCAGCAAGACAGGCAGCAGTCAATGGAGGGTTACCATACACCGTGTGTGCCAAGACCATCAACATGGTGTGTGGCTCTGGCATGAAGTGAGTCACAGGGGGAATGTTAAGGGCCGTACACATGCAGGGATTTTTAAATCTTTCCACCAGACTTTTTTCTAAGCTCCTCCTACTTTTTCCACGAGATAAGAAAAAAAGATTTAATTATTATTTAATTTTTTTCTCAAATAATTAAAGTGTTTTGGAAAAAGTAGGAGGAGCTGAGCATAAAGTCTAGTGGAAAGACTAAAAAACCTGCGTGTGTACTGCCCTTTAGACGGACTAATATTTGCTATATTCTTGATAAACTACTGAATCAATTATTTTTTTTAGACAATATTTAACAAAAATGCTGATTATCAATTGAATAAATTAGTCTTTAATTATGTGAAAATTAAATATTGCCCTTAAAAATAAGCAATTTTACATTTGTTTTGTGATGAAATGATAGCTATTCATGACTATTTATAAGGTGATCCAGCTTTAGATTTGTATTCATTAAATGTTTCTTGAACTTTCTTCAATGACATATGATAACAGACTTATTATTTGTAACTGTTTAAAAATTCTTGAAGCTAATATAGCTCATGTTCTCTCAGTGCCATCATAGAAGGTTGCCAATCCATTAGAAGTGGTGATGGCTCTATTGTCATTTGTGGAGGGATGGAGAACATGAGTCTGGCCCCCCACACACAGCAAATTAGGGCTGGAGTCAAGATGGGCAATGCTACTATGACAGACAGCATGAACCACGATGGATTGACCGATGCTTTCTTAGATGTTCACATGGGAGTTACAGGTCTAATTCTACAGATTGTCCTTTGAATTTTTTCTTTTTTTTGGTGACTAACTGAAATATTTTGAGGTTATAACTGCTGATTTTTATCTTTAATCTTTATCAACTGTTCCACAATTTATATTTGAAAAGTTTTAATTTCTTCAGCGGAGAATGTTGCCAAAAGTTTTGGTATCTCACGTGAAACTCAAGACACTTTTGCTTACGAGAGTCAGCGCAAAGCGTCACTGGCTCAAAGAGGGGGCCACTTCACTGCTGAGACAGTGCCAGTCTCTGTCCCGAGTAGAAAGAGGGTGGGGGACGAACTGATGTTCATGGCTGATGAATTCCCCAGACCGAGTACATCTTTGGAAATTCTGGCCAAGCTGAAACCTTGTTTTGTCACGGTAATTACACTGATTGGATTAACCTTGAAAGGTTGTCACACACATCCGTGATTCTGTGTCCGTGAAAAAATATATAGTTACTTTAAATTAAACGGACACATTCACACACGTCAGGCTGAGTAGGTACAGTATTTTCTCGGTGTTAAAAAATAACTGAAATGACACGTCACTGGTGTGTATGAACAAGCCTTTAACCATTGGTTTATATTAAATCAATAGTAGACTTTATATAGCTAACTACAATAGAAAAATAAACTATTTGATAGATATAAATTCTCATACAGTTATTTAATCATTAGGTTAATGTGATTTCTAAAAATGTGTTATTAACTAACTTATTGTTACAATATTTCAAAGTAGGAGTGAGCAGTAAAGGAAGTTTTTTTTAGTTAGTGATTATCTTATCGTAGAAAGTAACTCATGTTCTTAACAATTTATAGATCATTTTATTCAAATTTCTACTCATAAACGAATAATTGTAGAGATATTCTTGACACAGGATGGTACTGGCACAGTGACAGCTGGAAACTCTAGTGGTGTCAATGATGGGGCTGCCTGTGTAGTAGTGTGTGCTGAGTCTTCCATCCCTGTGGGTGTAACTCCTCTAGCCACAGTAGTGGGATGGGCCCAAGTGGGTCTAGATCCCTCTGTGATGGGTCTAGGACCAATTCCTGCTGTGACTAAACTCTTGGAAAAAGTAGGATGGAAAGTGGAAGATGTCGATCTGTGGGAGTTGAACGAGGCCTTCGCTGCTCAATCCGTTGCCGTTATTCAGAAGCTGAACATTGATGAGAGTATTGTGAATGTGAATGGGGGAGCCATAGCTCTGGGGCACCCCATTGGGGCTTCTGGGTGCCGTGTTTTGGTCACTCTGGTCCATGCGTTGCGCAGGCTTGGTAAGAAGAAGGGCGTTGCGTCCCTTTGCATTGGTGGTGGGATGGGCATTGCAATGTGTGTACAGATAGAGCAATGATGTAAACCTCTCTCAAAACTATAACTGCCTTAAAGGCTGTACACACGCAGGGTTTTTGAAGTCTTTCCACTAGACTTTTTGCTAAGCTCCTCCTACTGTTTCCACGAGACTTTCGAATAAATAATTATTATATCGCTTTTTCTTATATAATTTCGAAAGTCTCGTGGAAAAAGGAGGAGCTTAGCAAAAGGTCTTGTGGAAGACTAAAAAAACCTGCGTGTGTACAGCCCTTTACTTTACACTACTGTGGCATAATTAGTTACTTCCTTTGAACAACAACAAAGTTGAATCTCTGAAACCTCTCATTTCGATGAATGTTATTGTGTTTGGTCCTCATCCATTGGGAAACGATATATCATTAAGATAATAATAATGCATTCGGAGTATATTTTTGAATATCTGATTCAGAGCTTAAATTTTGAAGGATTCTTTCCCGCTAACTTTATATTTTATCACAAAAATATTTTTAAAATTGTGTTTTTATTGAAATTGAATGTATTTTTAAGTTTTTTTCTCTTTACCTTCAAGTTCCTCTTTTGTTGCCACTTACTCTCAATAAGTATAGAATAGATTCTTTTATATTTAGTTAGTAGACTGTTGATGGTAGAGTAACTTAGTAGTTTGTTTTTGGGTGATGGTTCTTGATGGGTTAAAAGGTTCTTTTCTTAGTAGTTACTATAATTCCTGTTGTTTTATAGCTAGTTAATGACTTAATGTTTATAATTCTCTTTGGTTATGATTATAGTAATGATGTGACCCTTAAATCTATTTACCTATAAGTAGCTAATCCTTAAATTTAGCTACACCCGCCGCCCCTGCTACCTACCACAATAACTATAATTTAATAATTTATGATAACTATTGTTGTAATTTCTTTACTGTCAGGGTAATCGTATTAAATGCACGCATGAATATCATTGTAGTTGTGCCTTGGTGTTTATGGGGGACTCTCATTTGTTAAGTTTCTGCAATAATTTTATCAATGTTAAAGAAAGAAGTGGCTGTGAGTGCTGGATTTCTTCCGCACCTTATCATTAAATTAGCTAACGGCTAATGTAAAATATATGAGAAAATTGCATGAGTGATTATATTAGCTAGGAACTAGTGTGAAAAATATATGAGAAACTGTCGGACAACACTAATTAGTTTTATTTATTTAATTCTATTACTAATCTATTTTAGATTTTGTAGCAATGAATAAATTGTTTTAGAGCTAAAATTGCAAGGTCTTGTATTATAGATCATCATCTTCTACTAAATTTTTTTTATTTTTGCTTGCATATGTGAGAAAATTATTTCAGCAAAATTATTGAAATTCAAGGATTTTAGAACACTAGTTTCCAGCTTTTAATTATTACACTTTATACTACCGCATTTGAAGATGTTTTACTTTTTATGGAAAAAATCTTAAAATAGTGTATTCATTCTTGGTGCTTCCTCATCCATTTTATTTTTAAATATTGTGAAAAAATCGTGCATGGTGAGCATTCTTTTAACTCATTGTAATATGAACTCAATTTTTTCTACATATCTTATATGATAATTTCTTCAGTTGGTAGTGTTTTCTATATTTTTAAAACATGTTTTAATGGTTAGAACACATTTGGACTAGTTATATAATGTGTTTGGAAATTCTCTTTTCGTTAAAGATCCGCTCTAAGCAGTTTTTTTATTATTTTAATCAATGAAACTAATGTTTTTTTATAATGCTGCAAATCCCATGATTTTTGAGAGATTATATTCAATTTTATGTGTTTTTAAACAAAAATCAAATCTACATAGCCGTTGTGCTTCAGACTTTCTAATTTTCAGTTCAAAGTAAAAGAATGTACACAGTTTGTTTTGAATGTCAACTAGATAGTTATAATCAATTAAATATTCCTGTAATTTTGTAAAATTGGAGAAATGTTTACACATTTCAGGAAATATATGTTATAAACTCAGTTTTTTCCCGAAGCCTGGAGAGGACCTTCAAATACTAATTAGGTATTTTGGCTGGTCTTCATTAATCTCAACTCTTTACTCATTGAGAGCATTTAAACGCTTTGTCATTATTCTCTCTATAATTGAGTGACTACTAATCATTCAAAGTGGTTGTTTAGGTTAAGTTGGGTGTGTTACTAAATGTGTATCTTTGTGGGGTGTTTAGGGTGACGCTGTTTATGTTTTGCTGTTTGGTATTATCCAATTTATTTTTTATGTATTTGACTATTGAGGAATACTTAATTGCTTAGATCTATTAGAATGGATTTCTAAATTGTGTTCTTTATCTTATTTTGGCTAAAGGAAAATGATATAAGTTAAATGCATGTTATGATGCTATAAGAAACTGATTTTTATAGCCATTTACTGTCTACTTTAGCTGACTTTATAAATTCATTTATTGCGATTTGGAAATGATTTTATGAGAAATTGTTGATATTTATTGAGAAATTGCGGTAATAATAAGCTTTGATTATAGGTTCCAATTTTTTTTCTATGTGCATTTATTAAATAACGGATAAAATCTCTCCTTTCGAATCTTCAATTTCCAAAAAATACCTTTATATTTTTTATACCAAAGATTTTTCTATGACATTTTAAACTATTTCTGTACTATCATAACATTTCTTTATTTTCTATTTCATAAGCATTTAGAAATATACCTATGAATGATATGTGCATTTGTTTTTTACGTACTTATTAATTTTAAGTTCTTAATGTTGATTTTTTGGTGTTTGGGTAATTTTAATATTGTTATTGCTATTTATGATAATCATGTCTTTATTTCAATATTTTCGCTAAATATCATTCTGTTTCGCAACCTATCTCAATATGTGTGTCAACTGACTGGGCTGTAGAATCAATCTTTCATACCTATTTGAAATACATTTTCTGTGACAATGTTCGTTTGAATTAATTTGCCTTGTCTTCAGAAAATTCATGACTGGAGGATAAAAACGAAAGGTAAGATTGTAAATCGATAAGAAACTATTTGAATTTCGACTGATTTTTTTTGTCCATGCTGAAGTCAAGTAATGTTTAAGTTTTATGTCTTGTAATTTTTTTTGTACAGGTTTTTCGGGCCTCACGGAGGAGGGGTGCCCCAAAATGAAAAATTTACAAGACTAACTTCAAAGATTTGGAGCATTCTATACTTTGTCTAAATCTCAGCTCAATCGGACGAGTATTATTGGTAGCTAGGAAAAAAGTTAAACGATCCCCTTAAAGGTCCTCTCAAGGCTGCGGGAAAAAAATGAGTTTATAACATAATATTATATAACTAAGGTCTAGAATCATTATTCTGCCAACCGCATACAATTCGGTTCAATATATATTTTATAATTTGTTTTTTAAAGTTTTTTAATACACTCTTTGTTTTGATTACAAATTTGAATTTTATAAATTAACCATGAGTTTTTGGCCTTTATTTTAGATATTAATTGTTTCCTAAAGTATATAAGTTCATTCAATTTTATACCTTTACACAAATATTAAATGGATTCATTAAACCTCTTACCTAATTGACAATCAAAACAAATGATGTACATTCTCTTCAGGGTGAAAATTTCTTAAATTAGTAAGTCGGAAGTAAAATAGGTTTTGTTGAGTTTTGATTATAAAAATCTTTAAAGGCATATAAAATTTAAAATATGCAACCAAATTCGATGCGGTTTGTAGCAAAATGATAAGAAACATATTTCTCGTTAAATAAGGCAATAAAAATATTTGCTTGGAGAGGACCTTTAAAGTAATCAATGTGCCTCTTTCAAAAGCTCATTGTTAACTCTTAGCCTTATGCACTACCAATATTTTATTGTAACTTATAATAATAACCCACATTTGAAAAATAATTATTACAGTAACATTATTAATACTTCATTTTTTCCATCAAATTTTACTGTGATATCTAGTTTAATACAACTACTTATCTTTATATAATATAACTACACTTATAAATATCTAGGTATGTTATTGCTTTTGTTTTTCGTAGGTAGCTATGTTTTAAAAGTTAATTCGTCTTTCAAAGAATGATCAAATTTCATTTAATCCTTTTATAGGTAAGTACCTACACACGTATTAACGAAATATATCTTATTCTTGCAATGTAGATATGAATATATTAGCTTTGAAAATTACCAATAATTCTTCTCGTGTACTCTTGACAAGCTCATCTAAAGTTACTCCATTCGTTATTTTACTCTGATTCAAATTTTCCACATCTCCAAAATATGTAATTATAAGTGGTGTAAACATTTCTTAAATCTCACTGTTATTCTTTCTTTTATATATCACATTTCTTGAATAGGTTGTCTACCTATTCATAACTAAATCCTTAATAAAATCTTAAAAGAAACCATGGCAGTTTCTAATCACAGCCTGTTTGGTCAATATTTTGAGATTGTTTGTGGTACAAATGAAGAATTTCTCATTGGCTTCCATATTAATTACAAAGAGGTAAGTTATTATTGATTTAATCAAATTGTAACATTCCACATTGATAAATTTCGACTTTGTCTTAGTCTTGCATATGCTGGCCTGAAAGGTGAAAACCTACTAGGCACAGACGCACAGTAGGCAGAATAGCCCTAGGTAGTAGGTATACAGTATACTTATTGTTATCTTGGTATTCTGAATCTGCTGCAAAACTATGGAAACAACCAATAGGAAACAAGGAAAGGAAACTGACTGTTAGTTATATAGTTTTTTTATTATTATGCTTAGCTTAGCTTAGTCTACTTGTCTGCGACTCTGCAGAAATCAGAATATGGAACATTTTTCTGAGAATCTCTAGGAGACAAATCTGAGAGACTGAGCCCAATTTTACTTTTTTGAAATTTTAGATCTCTGAGTCTGAGAGAGATGATCTGAGATCTTTATCAATTCCTATCGTGATTAGCCATGTTTCAAAGTGTGGCAGGAAAGTCGCCAGTTTCAGTTTGGTGAGAAAATGGATCAAGGTCGCCACATTTAAAATACTTTGAAAAAGAAATAGGATATCCTAGTGAAGATTTTACACTGGAAAACATCCTTATGTATAATGTCTGATGAATTTGTATCAATTGACCAGACTGCAGGAACTGGTAAACCAGTCTGGAAAATTAGGTGCTTTCTTATGAACTAATTACTCTGTTGGAGTTTTACAGACTTCAAAAATTAATGGTATATTGCTAAAAATTGTATAATCCGCAGCATTTAGCATATAGAGTTCATCTGTTAGCCTAAGCAGTTTTCCAGACTGACTGGTAAACTGTTCTCCAAGAAATCCTCTATTTTGGCCAGTCTGCAGACTCTGCAGAATATGGGAGATATTTGGGATATTCTCCGAACAATTTTCAATTAATTCCTATACTTACTTATATTAATTTTGCTACAAACTAAATAAGAGATATCTACGAACTCTTTACCAGTTTCTGCAGACTGGTATTTTGGCTTCTGTTCTCAGTTAAATAGATATAAACATAGGAGGAAATTAAGGATTGTTCGCTCAGGAAATGTTAAAAATGTCCCATGTTCTGCAGACTGGTTTAATTGTTATTTACAGGTTTCTAAACTTATTTCACCCCTCAAAAGTCGCCAGTATACTGGCGACTTTGTCCATCCTTTGAAACATGGTGTTTCAAAGTATGCACAAAGTTGCCATGGCCCATGTTATGAACCCAGTCTGTTTTTGGTGCACAAAATCCCACTGACTTTTTCAAAAAGCTGTAAAAATCCACCATTAATTTCCAGTAATTTGGCTAATCCACCAACATTTTCCCAATTTATCCACCGAAAATTAATGGTAACAAATGAATAAATAGCTAAAAATCCACCGACTTTGCCAGAATATTCTATTCAAAGGAGAAAAAATTTCACCGACATGTCGATGGAATTTACCACAAAATACAGACTGGTTATGAACTATAATTTCAAATATGAATAGCTATACCTTTATATTTCAATAACTCTGAAATAGCAGTGTTTCTTTTTCAAAAGTATCGAAAGATGTTAATTGCTTACATCCTCTCTTTTAACACTTACCCTAAAAATCAGTTAAAATACCATCGTAAGACATTCTTATTGTATCCGTAGGATTATTATTGAATATAAGACCTAGGTATATAATGAGCTGTTTGTAGTCCAATTCGAAAATAAGCCTAAAACTGATGCTTTCCTGTCTTAGTTTTTGGTCCTATGTTAGATTGGCTCTAGACTTTGTGGGGCTAAAAACCACAGAGTGCTCTACATTTTACCCTCTTTTCGATTATCCGCAATAAGTCCATATTTGCCAAACTGTGTATTTTTATATTTGTACCTATAATAAAATTGAACCGGTCATTACCTGCTTTCATTTCCTGTGTAATTGATAGAAATTAATTAGATCAGTTACTGAATTATGGAAATAAAGAATAAACAATTGGTTCTGAAGGGATAATTTCACATATATTCCCATTAAAATTTGAAAGTCTAGTGTCAATTCTCAAACCCAAGAAGTGATCATAACAGGCAAAATATATTACCAGTCTGCAGAATATGAAACATTTTTTATTTTGAATTTTAGAAATTGGATATCTCTGCGGGAGATTTTGAATTAATTCCTATGTTACCATTAATTTAGCTGCGGGAATTTTGAATTAATTCCTATGTTACCATTAATTTAGCTGCGAGAGATTCTGAATGACTAATCTGCTACTGAGAGTCAAGAGTGTAACCGTCTCTCAAATTAAAATCTCTGCCGGGAGAAGAGACGCATTCTGCAGACTGGTTATATTATATTGGCGATATCTGAGGCCTGAGGGATGAAATAAGTTGAAAAATCTGTGATTAACTGTTAAATCACTAATCAAATACTGAAAATAGCCCAGAGTGCAGAAACTGGTAAACTATTCTCCAAAAAATCCTCTATTTTGGCTTCTGTTCTCAGTAAAATTAATGGCACGCGGTAAAGATCTGAAATGACCTGAAAAACATTTAAAACGCCTGCCATTTAAAAACTACTGCATTTATCGGTTACCAAACATGTTTTTTTGTCAAGAAGGAGTCCTTGATAATATTTCCTGACAGTTTCACTGAATTTTATCTGCCAGTTTTTGTTGAAAAATCATGCCCTGAACAGACCGTACCAGTTTTGGTACAAAAACATAGAAGGGTGAGCTATTTGAACTATTATTTGGGATCTGATACCAATTACTAGATACTCTTAGAGATACCGATACTATCAGATACTTTATCCGATACCGAGAGTATCGGTGCATCTCTAATATAGACGCTATGTCTATGACAGACCATGTGTTAATGTTAGAGGGTATACATGGTATATAGAGGCTATGCCTATGACAGACCATGTGCTGATAATAGAGGGATTAGAGGGCATATGGATGCTAATTAGGTAGGTATTTCTAACTAGGTAGGTATTTCTTATAGGTAGGTATTTCTAACTAGGTAGGTATTTCTAACTAGGTAGTAACCTCCTTCTTGACAAAAAACATGTTTGATAATGGATACATGCAGTGGTATTTACATAATAAGCGTTTTCAACCCTTCTTTGTTTTTGTACCAAAACTGGTAGCTACAGTCTGTTCAGGGCATGATTTTTCAAAAACTGGTGGATAAAATTCAGCGAAACCTTATAGGAAATGTTATCAAAGACTCCTTGACAAAAACCATGTTTGGTAACCGATACATACTGTAGTTTTTAAATGGCAGGCGTTTTAAATGTTTTCATGTCTTTACCCAGTGCCAAAATAATGTAAATATAGGAGAAAATTAAGGATTGTTTTGAACAATCCTTAGCCATCCAGTCTGAAAAATATGACAGGATTTGAGGATTAATCCTGTCGCCAAGTCCTTTTCAATTCACAGCCAGGTAATAAAGCATATCCAAACTTGTCATTTTAATGGTGAGCTTGTGACATTTATTTTGAGCCATTTAATTGCAAGTGGTGATAAATAATGATCTAATATCTATTTTTCTCCTATGCTACAATGTTATTTTGGAGAGAAAGTATGATAATTTGATCATTTTGAACCATCTTTCAAAGTATGGACTAAGTCGCCAGTATACTGACAACTTTTGAGAGGTGAGATAAGTTGAAAAAAGGTAAAACCTGTAAATTACAAGTAAATCACTCCTAAAATAGTCTCGAGAGATCCTGTGTATCAGACATTAAAGCATAAAGATGTTTTCAAGTGTAAAATCTCCACTAGGAAGTCAAATTTCTTCTTAAAGTATCTAAAAGTGGTGACCTGGACCCATTTTCTGATTAAACTGACTACTTTCCTGGTCACACTTTGAAACATGGATTTTGGATAGAGCTGGAGAGACAAATAGCTAGTCAATGGAGAGTTTATGAGACATACTATATTACTTGCATTCCCAGACTGCAGGAACTGTGAAAGTATTCTCCATGCAATCCTCTATTTTAACTTTTGTTCTCAGTTAAATACATGTAAATATAAGATAAAATTAAGATTGTTTGCCCAGAAAATATTAAAAAATGTCCCATACTCTGCAGGCTGGTTTAATTCCTATTTTTCCATGTTATTTGCTGGGTCTGAGGAGACCTTCCTGGGTCTGAGGAGACCTTCTTTTCAGACTGGGTCGCCATGATGTCGGTGGAATTTACAATGAAATACAGTCTGGATCAGATTTGAAACATTATGATGTTTTCAACTGTAAATTGACTAAATTCTTCACAAAGAAGCCAAATTTCTAGGTACTTTAAAATGAGTAATGTAGCAATCTAAGCCATTCTGGGGAAAATTGGTCCTTTTTGATGATTTAATTACTATCTTGGAGTTTACCTAACCTTAAAATACAGTAATGAATTAATTGGAACTGTATAAACTGCAGTATTTAGCCTCTAAAATAATGACAACTTGTTAGCTATTCTGTAAATATCCCCTTTCTAATCAAAAATTTAATTCCTTGTTTCAGGATGGCACCTTTGGTCTGAAATCCACTTTTGCCAATCACAGTCATTGCAGCGGCATAAGAAAACTCCTAATATGTGGAACAACACTTGTTTCTGGTGGTCTGGACGAGATGATTCATGTCTTCAACATGAAAAGACGTGGCAAAGTGGGAGTAATTGGAGAACATGAAGGTTTGTAATTCTAGTTTCCTATCTATTTTGGGTAAATTTGTGCTTTAGGTCCCCCAATGATTTTCGATATTTTGACATTTGATGTAGGTTTAAGGAGCCATTTTAAGGCTTTTTTCACGAATACCATTTGTTGTGCAAATGCTTCGTTTTCGAGATATAGCGCAATTAAGTTTTTGGTAGAAATAACAAAGTTTGTAGAAAACACAAAGCTTTCTGCCTTTTAGATTTTTGTGACATGAAATCTTAGTGCCATGAAACTGTTAATGTAGTTCACTGTATCTGCTAGTTTGTTGTACTGCAAACATCATGATTGTTTAATTACCTGGCAGGGGGGTTCGGGGAGCGACACGTCCCCTGATATACTTATTTGTGATGTTAATGTACCTTTCCAGACCCCCAAACTTAACCTAACCTATCGGAAACTTAATAGCGCTATATCTCGAAAACGAAGCATTTGCACAACAAATGGTATTCATGAAAAACGTCTTAAAATGGTTCTTTTTACCCATAAAAAGTGTTAAAATATCGGAAATCGGTGGGGGACCTAAAGCACAAATTTACCCTAATTGGCCATTATTCGTAATTGTAGAAATTTACTTAAGCTCAGCTGTATAATTACAAATTGTTCTCAAATTCTAGCTGTAAATATAAGATGTTAATGCTTAAGCTGTGTCATAAGTTCAATTTCATTCCAATTGTGTTTCTACATGAAGTTAATTCAAAGTAGTCATTGCTATTCCAAATAGGTTGCTAGTCATAGTTATAAAATCCGTATTTTATATCAAAATGCTTGTATATCGATATATCCATAAAATGTTGGCCGACACTGATCATTTCATTAAATCTTTATAATTAAAATGTGTCAAATTTGTTAATTTTCTAGAGTAACTTACAAATTAAAGATTACCAGTCACTTCCACTTCTTTGATCATATAAGAAAAAACTGTATAATAATTTAATTTTAATTGATGTCCATGATATCTGAAGTCCATTTAAAACTAATAATAATTATTATATTGTTTTTTTCTTATATGACTGAAGATGTGAAACTGCCCGACAATTCATCCCTACCCATAGCAATGCAATCATATCTTCTTCTTTTTCAGGTACAATCACAGACATCCAGCAACACAAACAGAAATACATTTTCTCTTCCTCTGAAGATGGCAAGATATGCATTTTTAAAATAGGAGTTTGGGAGGTGAGTGTCACAATCTTCATTAAAAAGAATGGCAGTGGCTAGCTACATTAGTTAATGTAGTTTGTTACATTTATTTTGCTTGAAGATTTAATATTAGCTATAATTAAATGGTGACAGATTTTCTTTGAAATCTAACAGATAAAAGTATGAAATTTTAAATTTGTTTTGAATTATTCGTTTCTTAGTAATTTCTTAGTTCTTATCTCAATTATTTTATCTCCTTTTGTTCAGTGCGAGAAGACTCTAATCGGTCACAAAGGAGCAATTAACAGCATAGCCATTCACCCCAGTGGCAAGTTAGGCCTCTCTGTGGGGATGGACAAGACACTCCACACTTGGGACCTCATCAAGGGGAAGAAAGCCTACGTCACACCTTTACCTGAAGGTGGGTCATGATACTACTTAATTAGAACATTGTAGAAAATTGTCATATCGAAATATAGGCTACTCTTGAGTTTCTTACTGTACGTTTTAATGTTTTTTAGCTAATTTTGGTGATTTTTTAATTTTTCATATAGGGTCATCAAGTTTCTACCACAATTAGGGACACAGTTGGAAATTATGAACACTAAAAATTGTGATAACTATTTTATAGTGAAATAGTAAAGTTTTCAGAACAGCTAAAACTTCTATATCGTTTTTTCTTAGGTCTT